>CAUYPK010065465.1:0-60110 GCA_963574355.1 Loris lydekkerianus
CTGTCTGCTATCTGAATTTCAGAATCTCTTGGCAAGTCTGGAAAATTCTCTTTCATAATTTCATGGACAAGGGCCTCTGTGCCTTGCAAGGCCACTTCACTTTCAGGGATTCCAATGAGGTGGAGATTAGCCTTCTTCAAATTATCCCAGAGCTCTCTGAGAGAATGATCTGTTTTTGCTCTCCATTTCTCTTCCTCTTTGAGAGTTTGGGAGTATTCAAAGGCTTTGTCTTCAATGTCAGAAATCCTTTCTTCTGCTTGCTCCACTCTGTTACTGAGGGATTCTACTATATTTTTCAGATTTTTGAGGGCTGCAAACTCTTGCTTCAGTGTGTCAAAATCTTTTGTGGTTTTGTCTTTAAATTCGTTAAATTTTTGAAACAACTTTTGAATTTCTCCTCAAATTTCTATTTCCAACTTTTGAATTGCTGCTTGAATTTCTAATTTCAAATTTTCCTCCATTCTATTAATCTTGTTTGCAATCCAAGTTCTGAATTCAATTTCTGACATCTCAGCCAGCTGTTTATGAATGGGATCTTCAGTTTCATCTGCCATATCTTTCATTGGGGGGGGGGGGTGATCTATTCTGGTTATTCATGTTACCACAGCTTTTCCGCTGATTCCGCCCCATGATTGTTTTACAGTGTTTGATGACTGCATGAATCACAAGGAAATCTATTTCTGCTTGGCTAGGCTGCTTCTTTCTGCCTCTAGGTAGCAGGGGGAGGTGAGGCCTGACAACCTCGGGTGCTTGATGGAGGCTGGGGGGTGTTCACTCAGTTCCAGCCCTGCCCTTATTGATGTTACAGACAGAACAGTACAGAACAACTTTGCAGGAATTTCTTTTTGTCCCTGCTAAATTCCCCTGCAGAAGAGAAGCTGTTTTGAGTTCCCAGAGCCTGAGCCTCAGGCCCTGTCTTTGCTCCTGCAGGTTTATATTCGGTTACCTGTCAGTTTTAGCCTCCTGTCTTCCTTTGTCTATAGGCTGACAGTCCCCTGAGTGCCGGGTGCACTTAGGCTCAGTAAAGTGGTCCTCTGGGTCAGCCCCACCCTGGGAACTTCCCAGCTCTGTGCATGTGTTTCTAGTCCCTGCACTCCACCCAGGCCAGTACCGCCTCAGGCAAACCCTTTACTCACAGGGCCTGCGTTTCTGTCCCAGATCTGTTTTGTGGTGTTTTCCACCTGAGTAGATGCCCGGCCTCCTCTGGTTGCCCAGGAAGACAGGGGGTGTGGCTTCAGAATATCTGGGAGTGAGCCCTATTGTTGCCAAAAGACAGCTGCTGCTCTGCGCCTTGTGGCACCACTGCTCCAGTGTGGTTCCTTCTCAGCCCACCATCCTCTCCTCATTCCCGTGCCGCAGAGTCAGCACTGGCCAGCTGCAGTTTAGGCCCTGTCTATACCACTCAAGAAATCACCTAAGTATCTGGACTCCTGGGGGACAGGCATCCAGACCTCAGAGTGAGAGTGGAGGGGAGTGCTGGGAGCTCAGAGCTGCAGGTAGAGAATATATACAGTTTTATACAGTTTTATGCCTGGCAGGAGAATGCCATGGCACCCTAGTAGGGGAGGTAGGTACAGTTTTTAGAGGGTCTCTCCCATGGAGTGTTGTGGAAGGATGTTTGAACTCTGCTCGTTTGTTTGTGGGGCACTCCGAGCCATTCTCTTTGGGGAGGGGACTCCCATCCACTTGATGGATTTTGTACCTTTTGTTTGTATCCTTGGGGTCACAGCTCACCTCAGCAGGGTTGATGTGTGGTCTTCAACCTTCTCTCTTGGTGCAGCTCTAATCCACTAGATTACTTGCTAAATTTCTGTCCTTTAACTCTCCTTCTGGACGGGAGCCTCTGTGGAAAGCTGGCTTCTGTCAGTCATCTTGTCTCTGCCTCTGTCAGTCATTTACCCTAAAGAAGTAAAAACATATATAAACACAAAAACTAGTACATGAATAAATATTTGAGGCAGAGTTGTTCATAGTAGCCAAAAACTGGAAACAACAGAAATGTCCTTCAGTAGGTGGATGGTTAAACAAAGTGTGGTACATCCATGCCATGAGATACTACTTAGAAATAAACAATGGATATGCACAAAAACCTGGATGAATCTCCAGGGAATTATGCTGAGTGGAAAAAAAACTCCCAATCTCCAAATGTCACATAGAGTATGATTCCATTTAGATAACATCCTTAAAATGATGAAGGTGTGGGTAGGAAGAAGATACCAGCAGGTGCAAGGGATTAGGGATGGGTGGGGGTGACTAAAAGGGGTGGAACAGGGGAGATCTGTGTGGGGATGGGGAAGTTACAGATCTTGATTGCCAGGATGGGTATAGGAATTTATACACATGATAAAATGGCCTAGATCTATATATGTGTTACACTAATGTCAATTTCCTGGTTTTGAAACCGCACTATAATTTCATAAGATGTAACCAATGGAACCTCTGTGTACTACCTTTGCAATTGCCTTTGAATCTATAATTATATCAAAATTTTGATGTTCAAAAGAAATACAGCTGGAGCAACTGTGAGAAATGGCATGTCCAGTGCATGTCTGGAAGTATAAGCTATGCACATTCTAGAATATATTTAAAGGTAAACATAAAGTAGATGTCCCCCCTTCCCCTGCATCAATCTCAACACAGTCTTAACACTGATCCCAAATCCAAGTTTCCGAGAGCAGACCAGCATGCTTATTCAGCCCACCGGGCTATGCACTTTATCAAGCCATCGAACCTGGACTCCACAGCATTGCAATGGTCAGAGAGGAACTAAGGCCTGTGCCAGTTACCTCCAGGACAAGGCAGAATGGGAGATGCCCCCCAGGGTGGGAAAGGAGCATCCCCACTGTACTGGGACCTACTCTACCTGTCACGGGGCAAGACTCTGCTGGGCATGGGAGGATATGAACCCAAAAATACCAGATCCCTGTTCTTGGAGATCTCCCAGTCTAACCAGGGGATCAGACACAGACACAAACAACTGGTGAACTCTCCAGCCTTGTATTTCACCCTTCACCTGGTCCAATTTTGTTTAACCATCCATATGCCTTTGGATGTCAGCAGTACCTTGGTAATGCTAAAAAGTACACCCAGAGAAAAGCCCACAGGAGCAAGTTATGAAGCTACAGATGTGAGGTCCAGCATGACAACAAACTTAACTCTTGGGTTGCCTTAGTTCTCTGTTTTCAAATCCAAAGAACTAATACTAATGAGTAATGGGTCAGGTAGATGTTTTTGGTTGCAAGTATCAGAAATATAAGCTTGACTAACCCAAAAAGGAGATAGTATAAGTTCATTTAGCCAAGTGAGTAGGGCAGAGATGCATGAAGATTCAACCCAGCAGGACTTTATCTCACTTCCTCTGATCTCTGCTTCTCTGTGAGTCTTGGCCTCAGTCTACTGCTGCAGGCGGGCTTCCCTAGGCAGCAAGGGAGAGGGCCCCACCCATCACAACAGCCAAGGGAGCACAAAGCTCTTTCCCACCAACTCCAGTGAGAGTCAAGGCAGCATTCTCCAGACCAGTGACTGTGTCTGAGTCTGTTATCAATCATCAATAGCACGTATCCTACGGATCCTTGAATTTCAACCATTCCATTACAAAGGGAATGTCGCTCCGATGTTCTTTCAGAAACCTTAGAGCAGTTATCATTGTAATGATTAAGCAATAGTCACTTTAATATTAATAACAAGCCTGATATTTTCCTTGATTTTCACTTCATTAATCTGTATTTTATTCTCATGTATACATAGTACTTATTTGTATTGTTTAGGAGTTCAAAATTTTTTTTTTTTTTTTTTGCAGTTTTTGGCAGGGACTGGGTTTGAACCCGCCACCTCCAGCATATGGGGCCGGCACCTTACTCCTTTGAGCCATAGGCGCCACCCAGTTCAAAATTATTTTTATTACTATGCAATGGAGAACTAAGAAAAACTATAACTTTTCATCCAGTTACTAATAACCATAGATATTTTAGCTTATTCTATATAATATTTTGAACGTTAAGTATCTCTTGAAACATTCCATAATTCTGAATTTTCCTTTATCTAGACTAGGTTTTTTCCAATAACTCTAAGTCAGGGGGGCTTCCTCCTCTTTCTCCTCTCTCCACATCTGCCTTCGTCTCTCACTTTGGTCAGCCTCCCCCGCCTCCTGCTGCTGTCTTAAAATGTGTAGGAGAACTCTTTGGTTCCTCATAAGACATGATAGTTGGCTTTAGGATACAAAGAACTGGGTCCAGTTCTGAGTGGGGATCATTCCAACAGAGAATCGCTCAAACAGGCCCCGACAAGAGGATCAGCGATCCAGTTTCTAGGAAAGAAAGCATCTCTGTCATATGATGCCCCATGCCCTGCCTTCCCTGAATCTTGGCTCAAGAGAATGAATTCACACTTAGAGGAAGAATGGGGAAAGAATTTTTTTTTTGCAGGGGGGAGTTTTTTCGCCATTAAGAAAGGCTCACATTTCAAGCTCTTGTTTACCCCAGAAGTGGAGTTACTGAACTGTTCCATTGAGGAATGAACGCTGAGTACTCAAATCCATCATTGTGACATACATTCTACCTTAGGGATAAATTTTTATGTGGTAATAAGTAATAAAATATATATGCATGCATTTCTAGAGACCTGTTTACATCTCATGGAACTAGAAGCAGAACAACGTGTTTCCCTGAGGACTCTTTTTTTTAACTTCCTGCCAGCCTCGGTGATGACTCTGCAAGTTCATTGCCAGCGACGGACAAGATCACCGTCTCATTCAGATAGTATATTTGGAAAAGACACTCGACCTGCTCAGACATACAGAGTGTGCATTTGTGTGTGAGTGCGCATGCATGTGTGTGTGTGTGCGTGCGTGTGTTGTAATATTTGTATAAGCCACTACATGCTTTTAATTTGTTTCATTTTCAAATGTCTAGGTATTTACTCAATATTAAAAGAAAGCTTTAATATCCAAGAAATAGAATAAGCAATCTATGTTTCTAAGAATAACACTCCTTAAATTGAATAGATGAAAAAAGGAATGAAAAATAAATTTTTAGAACCATAGATTCATAGAACATAAGGTTAAGTTTTGCATACTCTGAATTCCCCCGTCTCCACGAGCATCCTTCAATTCAGGTACCTACTGTCCCCACACTCCAGGGCAAACCTCTAACCAGAGGTTCCTTCCTATGTTGGAGGTGCTTTACTGATTTAAAGCTTAGTCACACTCAGAACAAGGTCAGTTGCATGCAGGGTTATCATCCAGGCACTTCTCCTCTCCCAAGAGGAGAGAGCAGGATGTGAACTTTGCATCTCAGTCACAGAACACCCCTGGCAGAGGGTAGCCACAGGCACCTCCAGACACCCTTCCTGTCCTGCCATGTCCCCTCCAGGGTGGTCACAGCCATCACCCCAAGGAGAACTTCTCTATGCAGCCTGCTGTCTCCTGGGGCCTCCTCTAGCAGTGGAGGCTCAGGCTCTGTCCTGATTAGCTGTGGCTTTTCCCAAGACCCACATCACTCCTGTTCACCAGCCTGCCTCTCTGGGCCATTGTAGAATCTCTTTTGTCTTGCGATCAGAGTGAGTCTTTGTGTTTGGGGGTATGTATTATTGGATGTGGCTGCTACCTCCATAGTCATCTTTCCTTATACTCTCAGCCCCTCCAACTAGCCCAGGCATGGCCAGAATGAGTGAACAAAGATGTTGAAAAGAGTAAGGCAGAAAATATTGGATAAAAGGTACAACAGAGAAGACCCAGTTCTTCTAGGCCTCACCCTCACACCAGTAAAATAAGAGACCCTCTGATTTTGGATGAAGTAAGGAAGTAAGAGTGTAAGATTCAGGGCAGGAGACACAATCTGCCCCAATGCTTGCAAGTCAAGTTAGGGGTGGGACAGGAAGTAAAAGCACAAGGTAAGGATCCCTTTTAAGTTGCAGAATCCAGGAACAGGCAGGGCCTGAGCCTCAAATGCTGGAGGAAGCCCAGGGAGACAGCAGGCTGCACGGTCAGGTTCTCCCTGGGTGATGGTTGTAACAACCCTTTCTAGTGTTGACCAGACTCTACCAGGGGTCTTCTGTGACTGGGATGCAAACTTCACACGCTAATATCTCTCCTTGGGAGAAGAGAAGTGCCAGAAATGATGACCCTGAGTGCAACTGACTTTGTTCTGAGTGTGGCTAAGCTTTATAGCAGTAAAGCCCCTCAAATTAACAAATGTAACTGAATTTACTTCTAAGTAGCTAGACTATTTTTTCCTCTATATTGTAACTAAATTTGGTTATCAAAAAAGTTATATTTTTGTACATTTGAGTTTTGAAAATTGATAAGATTACATGAATATGAAGATAACCTGTATCATCAAATATTTCTTTGTCTACTTGTTACATCACCTTATGTTTTATCACCTGGAATATGGCTTTTGTTCACTGATACCCTGACCCTTACAATCTTCTCTAATGGAAGGTGAGTTTTGGCTAATTGTCCCCCTCGGGGAAGCATTCCCTGGCCAGTCTTCCCCCTCTCATTCATTCTAAACACTCTCAAATAACTTTCTCCTCATAGAATTTATTGTACTTTTAATTGTTTGTGATTATCTATGATAGCATTTACAATTGTCTCGCCCACTGGACTACAAGAGCCATGTTCTTTTTTATTTCTTCTATCCCCAAAGTCAATCTTAGTACCTGGCCTAGAACAGATATTCATTAGAATATAGAAGATTCTCCAAATACACTTTCTATTCACAGACTTTCACAGATGTACTATTATATACAAGCTCTTCTAGAAGACTTCAAATAAGCTACAATGTTATAGTCTAATCTCAACTACAAATGCAGTTAATTCACAACTAAAGTAAATGAATGGCTGTTCTTGTAATGCAGCATCCTGCTCTGTCTCAAAGGATTACTACTTAGAATATTCTGCAAAGAATCCCTAGCTCCATCTCTTGGTATTTTTCCTGATCTCCAAAGGCCCAATTTAAAAGCGTTGCCATCCTATATCTTATTTCAGGAGAAAATTCAGCTCCACTAGAGGTGGTTTAATGAGAATATTCATTTTAATGATTTTGACCTTGATTTGCTTTTGATTTCCCAATTATATGCAGACCTGGGGACAAAGTTGACCAATACAGGCAGGGGGGAACAAGAGGAACCTCAAGGTAGAAGCAAAGTCTTGGGAAGGTGGGAGGAATTCAGACAATGCAACCTGCATGGAGAGATAGTGGACCTGGCATGACAGTCTCTTGCCTAATGAATTCCGAGGGGTGGCTTTAAGTTCTGCTGACATTTCTTTCTCTGCTTACACCAGCAGTCTATTGACTGCATGTACTTCGTTTAGTTTATGAATGTGTCAAACACTGAGTGTCTGGAACATATCAAATACCCAAGACACAGAGCAGAAAGGCCTAGGCCTTGTCCTCAAAGGTGATGAAGCAAGGAAGTGGAGGCGGACAATCCAATGTGGGACATGTGGCCAGACACAGCAATGCATGGGCAGGATTGCAGAACCCTGCCAGAGGAGACCAAGGAGACAGGATGGGTCAGCACCCATCATGGTGAGGACCAGAAGGGAAGGAGCCAAATCCCCACTGCAGAGCAAAGAGCCAAAGGATCGCGACTAAAGCTGAACAACCCACATGTTGAACACACATAGGAGGGTGGAAGAATTGGAAGTAAATTCTAAAATGACCAGTTCAAAGGTGGAAGAGGTGGCAATCTGGAAAGGCGATGATTGTTTCCCTAACAAACCACACCGGACTCTTGGGCATCACTGATAAAAGAAAAATCTCAAAAATAAAGAGGAAAACATTAGTTTTAACCTTACTTTGAAAGCTGTGTGAGTAATAGCCATCATGTGGATATACTATATTATTAAGCAACTTCTTATTGTAAAATATTTAAGCGGTTTCTATTTCTTTCTAATATAAAGAAGGCTGAGTGAACAGCTCTATCCATGGATGTTGGTCTGCATCTCCAGTGACCTCCCATTGTTCCTTCTAATTAGACCCTCAAAAAGACCCTAGAGGACAAAGACCTTTGTGATCAGTAATGAACTTAACTGGTTTAATTACATACTTATTTTAATGAGTTAAATTATATATGTTTAGTTTAATTTTATGTGTGTGTCTAATGTTTAACTAGCCCACCAACCTCAGACCCCAGAAAGGAAAAAGGAACACAGTCCAAAAGTGGGTCCCACAGTCTCAAGATGTGTCAGCAAAGGAAGGTAAAATAGCCCATTAATTTTTTATATTGATTACATGCTGAAATGAGATTGTAGATGCAGTAGGTTAAATTAAAATTCATGATTAAGGTGGCACCTGTGACTCAAAGGAGTCGGGCACTGGCCCCATATATCAGAGGTGGTGGGTTCAAACCTGGCCCCGGCCAAACACTGCAAATAATAATAATAATAATATAAAATAAAAATCGTGATTAAAATTAATTTCACTTGTTTCTTTTTACTTGTTTTAAGATTACACCTGTGGCTCGTGCTCATGGCTTGCGTTATTTTCCTATTAAACAATATTGTTCCACAGAAAAGCAAGTATTTTTCAATTCGACACAGAGAGACCAGTGAGCCAAGGCTTACTTCGCAGTGGATTTCCTAAGCTGCCTTCCCAAGAGGGAAGAGGCTTCTACCTCTGACAATTTTCAAGCAAAGAAGGTAAGTAACCTGCTACTTCCGAATCTCCGCATTAAACAGCAGCGCGGGTGGGGAGCTGTAGTTTCTGCAGATCGCCAGTAGAGGGTCCTCTTGCCACACATAAGACTGAACGCCTAGGCCGCTAATTGTTGGCGCCTTTTGGCATATGGAGTCTCTTTAACTGGTTCTGAATTGTTGATCGATTAATAGATTGATTGAACTAAGCGAGTAAAACTAATTCATACCGAGTGGGACAATTTCTTTAAAATTGGCAGATCGACCTGCTATTGGAGAACAGCTCCAACACTCAGAAAATAATTTTATGGTTGGGGGTCACCACTACGTGAGGATCTGTATTAAAGGGTTGTGCCAGGAGGTTAAGAACCCCTGTTTCAGAGGGAGATCAGCCCTGTCAACACCTTGAGGTCAGACTTCCTCTCTCCAGAAGTGGGAGAGAGAATATTTCTGTTATTTGAAGCCAGTGTTACATCAACTCTTGGGGACTAGAAGACTAGGGTCTCTTCAACGGGGAAGGGTGGTTTGAAAGCTGTACAACAAAAACCCCAGACACAATTTATGCTTTATATGCTAAAGCATTGGACAAGATTTCTTTAAAATTATTTTTTAAAAATTCTTTCAATCCCTCACAGAAATTTTTCAGAAATAAGAGAACTAAGAAATCTACGATGTTTGTTTGGATTTATTCACTTAAGTATGTGATTTAATTTGTAAATAAATTCTTACCATAAGATTAAAACATCACAGAGATGAATATGACCCATGCCTAACCTGCCACGTTGTATATATTTATGTATATATTTCTGTGCATATATATTTCTGTTGTATATATATTATTCTGTGCATATATATTTCTGTTGTATATATTTATGTATATATTTCTGTGCAGCAGAGGGAAAGGTGAGATCTAGTATTCACCATGCACCTGCTCCCTCCGGGTATCATCAAGTGCCAAATCTTAGCTGTCACATACCAACCCTATGATGTTGATTTGAACTGTCGACAAAATTGGACTTACATAGATGTATTGTCTAAGGAGGCTCACATGTCCAGTACCTCGTACACACTTTCCTTCTCCAAATTACACATATTTTAAAATGTCTAAACAGAGATGAGCTTATGAACTGATGGATAAATAATCTTCTTTGAAAGTTCTCTGGAGCTATGAAACTAGTATATGGTGCCCCATGATCACATTAATGTGCACAGCTATGATTTAATTAAAAAAAAAAAAATTCTCTGGAGAAGAATCTGCACAAACCACGTGGTTGGCAACGTCCCACCCCCACCCCCACCCCCCACCTTGGCTCCTGTCCCTCCACTCTTGAAATCCCAGCCTTTCCTCTCCCACCATGAAGGGACAGCTTGATAGTCAGTTCCTCTTTGCAGCCAGCCCAGCCAAGCCCAGCCTGTTCTCCTTCCCAAAGCACCACTGCTGGTGACACTCTGCTCAGCCTTGTCACATAGGATTGTATATTACTTATTTCTCTATACACAAATAGATCGTAAACTCTTTGGGAACAGGGATCATACCTTGCAAAAGGAGGTGCTCATGACATCATGGAAGCTAGAAACACTATAGGTGAATGCTCATTTGTGAGGACCAACAAGAAATCCTGGGCCAAAGACTAGAGCATGGCCAGTACTCAAAAATGGACTCAATTAACTACCCTAAAGTTGGTTCCAGAAGCAAGCCTTACAGCATGGGATATAAAGGGTTTACAACTGAGCACCTGACAAGGTTCCCTGGTGGAGCACTGGAGATGAAGATGAGTGACCAGCGTGGTCAGAAACCTGGGTGCTAGTTTGTTTTTCCTGAAAAAAAGAAGCATCCAACCGTATCTATGATGTGATAAAAATGCAGAAACATGAACAGTGGGGCCATGATATGCCAGGGGTGATGGTGAAACAGAGGAACCTGAAAAGAATAATTGAAGAAATCACGTAGCTGAGAAGAAACGCCATTCAATCAGTATTGTGCCCCTAACATGAAGCCTACGGCGCTAGCCTAACTCCTCCTGGAAACCCCAGGCATTAAGTGTCAGAGTGAACTGAAGATCTGAGTGGGAGACATTACAAAGGCAACGTCTGATACCTTTGTAAAGTAATGGACTTCATTAGTACATTTGTCTAAAATTTCATACCTGACCGTCTGTATTACACAAGATACCATTATGCTGTGCCTGCCACAGCAGTGCCCCAGAAATGGTACACTGTTAGAAAGTCCATTTCATTTTCCCTTAGGAATAAAGCTACACCCCAGCACCAAGTAGTTCACAGAAGCAAAAATAAAGAGTTGCACCAATGACTGGCCGTCCACTATGGTCCAGACATCATAGCTCATCATCTCTCATCTTTGCAGCCAGCTGGTAAAGTAGAAATGATTAGTCCTGTTTTAAAGATAAGAAAAGTAAGTTTTAGAGCAGTTAAGTGCCTTTCCTTGGGTCTCACTCCAAAATCTCTGATACTTTCTGCTATACTACAATGACTCAAGAGTCAAGCAAGAAACCAAGGTGCAACTGTAAACATCCACCACAGTTTCAAGTACTATAACTATACTTTGCTTCAAGGGATTGTTCAAAGCAGCAAGAGACATCAGAGGTGATGTAGTTCATGTTCGTCACAGACAGCAAACTAAAGACAAAAGAAAGTGATCTTCCCAAAGTCAAAAAGCAAGGCAGTGGCTTGCACCTGCAATCCCAACATTTTGGGGAGGCCAAAGCAGAAGGATCACTTAAAGCCAGAAGTTTAAGACCAACCTGAGCAACATGACAAGACTCCATCTCTAAAGAAAATTTAAAAATATTAGCTGGGCTCTTCCCCTGCTGCCACTGAGTAGCGTGAGGAAGAGGCTTAGGTGAGGTCAAGATTCTCCTTCACCCATAATCTACCACCATGGCCGAGGAAGGCATTGCAGCTGGAAGTGTAATGAATGTTTACAACACTTTACAAGAGGTGCTGAAGACCGCCCTCATTCCTCCTGGCACGTGGAATCTGGGAAGCTGCCAAAGCCTTAGACAAGCGCCAAGCCCATCTTTGAGTGCTTGCATACAAGTGTGATGAGCCTGTGTATGTCAAGTTGGTGAGGCCCTTTGTGCTGAACACCAAATCAACCTGATTAAGGTTGATGACAACAAGAAACCAGGGGAATGGGCAGGCCTCTGTAAACTGAGAGGGGAAACCCGGTAAAGTGATTGGTTGCAGTTGTGTAGTAGTTGAGGACTAGGGCAAAGAATCTCAGGCTAAGGGTGTCATTGAGGAGTACTTCAAATTTAAGAAATAAACAAATAAAACTTTGTCTCAAACAAAAAAAAATATTAGTTGGTGGTGGTGGTGGTGCAGGCCCATCCATAGTCCCAACTATTCAGGAGACTGAGGCAGGAGGATAATGTGAACACAGGTGTTTGAGGTTGCTGTGAGCTATGACTGCACCACTGCACGGGGCAACAGGGCAAGATCCTATCTCTAAAAAAATAAAAATAAGTTAAAATTTTAAGAACAAAGCAGAGGAATAGCTGAATACTACGTATAGAACTGAGGTCTTCTGATTCCATCACATCACCTTTTATCTTCAGGGGTCCTCAAACTGCAGCCCGCAGGCTACATGAGGCGGTGTGATTGTATTTGTTCCCGTTTTTTTTTTTTACTTAAAAATAAGATATGTGCAGTGTGCATAGGAATTTGTTCATAGTTTTTTTTCTTTTTTAAACTATAGTCTGAGGGACAGTGAACTGGCCCCCTGTTTAAAAAGTTTGAGGATGTCTGATTCTAAATCAGTGGTTCTCAACCTTCCTAATGACGTGACCCTTTAATACAGTTCCTCATGTTGTGATGACCCCCAACCATAAAATTATTTTTTTTCCTACTTCATAACTGTAATTTTGCTACTGTTATAAATTATAATGTAAATATCTGATATGCAGGATATATTTTCATTGTTACAAAGGGGTTGCACAGGTTCAGAATCGCTGAATTCTAAATCCTCCTCTCCACTCTAAGAAAGGCATTGAAGGCCAGGTGTGGCTCATGCCTAAAATCCTCACACTTTGGGAGGCTAAGGTGGATGAATCGCTTGAGATCAGGAGTTTGAGACCAGCTGACAAGAGCAAGACACTGTCTCTACTAAAAATAGAAAAACTAGCCAAGTGTCGTGGCAGGTGCCATCAGTTCTAGCTACCCGGGAGGCTGAGGCAGGAGGATCACTTGAACCCAAGAATTTGAAGTTACTGTGAGGTATGGTGATGCCACAGCACTCTACCCAGGGCGACTCTTGAAAGAAAGAAAGAGAGGGAGGGAGGGAGGAAGGAGGGAGGGAGAAATTAAAATTGTAGAGTGGAAGAGTCAGGATGAGAACTTAGGACTTCTGCACTCCAAGCCCAGAAACAGCTCTGTGCACCATGCTACAATATGTAGACACAGCACAATAAAATTACAACGTCACTGTTGGCACTTCTGAAATATGTTTGTGTTGTAATACCCATGAGTTAGACAATCAATGCACAATGCTGCTCTTTTTCATTTGGGAAATTTAGAAGGCACTTGTAGGGTTAGGTGTCTTTCACATAATAGTCAACTCAATTTAGATTTGTTGATTGACATATTGGCCACTTGGATCAATTACATGATACTTTACACTCTGGGGTCTTTGAAGAGAGCCAACTTCTAAATAAGTTAATGTCCCCATCTCCCTCCAAGGTATAGATTTCCCCTGACCTAAATCTACCCCTTAAAGGCTCTTATAATATCCGTCTTCTGGAGTTTCTCACTTGTCCCCAGAACAATAAAACTACTTTGTTTGGGGGTATTCCTTGCCTTGATAGGGGTAATGTACTTCCTTTTTCAAGAGGGAACCTGAACCTTTTGCTGCTATAATACCCTACCATTGAAAAAATAGGCTCTAAGACATGAGGAGTTAAAGCTAAACATTTTTCTTTTCACATCTTTATTTGTAACATTTCCAAGCATGATATCTTTTAATAAAGCATTTGGATGACCTGTGAGTACATGACCCTAAGAATATGTGGAAGCCACTTGTGATTTAACACTAGAATGCTCAGCTTCTCATATGATCTTTAGAGATCCAAGCTGCATCTTTATAAAATCTATTCCAAATTTGCTTTTCAGACTGCCACTAGGGGACATCTATATGTTTACTGAGTGTGTTTTTTTGTTTTTGTTTTTTTGTCGTTCTTGTCCTTGCTTTGTTTTGATAATTTTTGTCTCAATAGTGTTTTGTGCTAAGTTAGGTAAGCTACAGAATTCTCCAGGAGTACCAGGGGTGGAGGATGGAATTTTCCAATGAAAAACACAGCCATTTTGCAACTGCAAAAATATCATTGGCCAAGAATTGATTGCCCTTGGGAATAGATTGTCTGGCATAGAATAGCTTATTTTCCCAGGATGAACTTAGGATATAATTTGTTAGTGAGATCACTTGGCAACCTTGAGCTTTAATACAGGAAAATTAAATAACTGAATTGGCTATAGTTTTTTAGCTTACTCTTGCAAGGTGGAATTTGGCCAAGATTATGAATAAACATTGGGACTTCCAATACTTCCATTTTGTAACTGCAATTCAATTAATACAAAAAGACAACTCTGTTCGGTAGCACTATGCATCTTCCTACGAACAAGGAAATTCTTTCATTGTCTCTAGTATCCTTTCTAAGCATATTTCAGGTCCAACCTTTTCCATGATCACTAGGGCCAACATTTCTCACTATGTGTTTCCAACTCATAAGGCGTCCATTACATTTATCATTTGCTTTGACCTGTAAAGACTGCTTTTGGTTTATATCTGCTTCATTTTTCCAATTGTATTAGAAGTTTACAGGAAGGAGGGGCCACTTTTGACTTCTGGTTTTGGATCTGTTTTTTGGTTGACCATCAAATTCGAGTGCTGCATACCAAACAGAATCTCAGTTAACACCAGTGGATTGCATGACTGAAAAGTAGTATTGGTTCAAATACAGCTGCGTCACCGATTCCATTGTCTCTTCTTCCAATCCCAGTTTTACACCTATTTACACATGTAAATAAGAATTCCAGCTCATACGTGTTGATTCCAAAGTCCAACACAATTTTTTTTTTATAGCTAAAGTAGAAACAGTAGTATTAAATGTTTTATTTAGTTAAAATGTTGATCTTAAGGTTCCCTAAGACAACAACTTCCAATAAAATAATGTTAGGTTTGGCAATGTTTGGTTTTTTATAGGGAAACTGATAAATCACAAAGAACATTACCAGCCAATTTTCTCTGTGTGTGTGTGTGTGTGTGTGTGTGTGTGTGTGTGTGTGATGTCAGCAGAGGAAGATGATTTTTCAGTTTTACGGTTTCACGGGGTGGCCTTTTCCTTGGGGATTGCTCGTCCAGTTCCCATACTTCCCTTACCCATCACTGAGAAATTTACCAAAGGGCCATTTACTAAATGTTTGGCTACTAATTAAATAGTGAGGCTTCTTTGTGTGTTCTACACAAAACCACAATTAACTTTTTTCTTGCTAAAGAATCACATCTTCCTAAAAATGTTTGCAGTATGTAGACATAAGTTTATGCACTTTGAAAAGGAAGAAGACGAACATGGAAGCAAAGCTTAAGGTCTCAGTAAAGATCTGCTTGCAGCCAAAACAAACAGTCTCCTAAGAAAGGTGGTGAAAGATTTACAGTAATTTCAAAAGGTAAAAAACATTACTAAACAGACATTATATGAGCCCTCTCTGCTAAAACCCATCTTTGCTACTCTTACAATGTATTCATTTTCTTTCTGTTTAATGTTTTTTACTTGCTTTAGTAATCAAACGGGATAATGAACAATTAATGTAGACAATAATTCCTAAGGAAATGTTCAGTTAGATAATGACATGCAAAATTCCTTTGCTCATCTAGACAGTCATTAGCTTGATGATAGTATTGTTGCTATTTGCAATATTGTGCTATTTGGTGCTGGGGATGTCCTGAAATTGAACCTAAATTCTTATCAGTCCTTCTGAAACTAGTCTGTCAGAAGTAAATACAGGTTGATTTTTTTTTTTTTTGGACATAAAATGATTCACCCCACTACCCCTACCCCAGACCTCAGAGCTAACTTACTGACAGCAATCTTAGAGAATTTTTGCCTATTGAAAAGACAACTGGATTCATTGCCCTGGAGAGGGAACACTCAGTGGATATTAACAATTTCTATGTTCCAAATGAATTTTGATGCTGGAATATGTTTTGCTCAGCATATTTCAAAGGTATGGAGAGATAATTCCTCTTTTTTAAATAAATGCTTCCCCTCCATACAGCATACCAAGGCAGCACTTTATCACATAGCTTTTCTTTATAAGCATCTGCCTTCAGTCATTATTTTATTATCTGTTTTTGATATGTTAGTAAGTGCCATAGTTGTCTTAGGCCCACAAAAGGTAAATCACATATACACATATACAGTACCAATAAATAATTTATAGTTGCTTATGAATATAGTATTTAGAATATGAAATCTGCTGTATTTCTCTTATATTAAGAGCAGGATATTAAATCCTCCTTCGAATCAATAGAATATGGCAGAGGTGAAAGAATTTTGCAGATGTTCAGCACCTCAGCGGGAACATCCCTCACACTGTCAACTACAACTTGAACTTTACCTTAGAATCAAAAACAGTGTAACCTAAAAACTTGTATCCACATATTAATTTGAAATTTAAAAAAAGAATTTGAAGATGTAGTTAAGATACCTAATTAGTTGACTTGGGGTCCATCTAAAGGTGATTGTCCCAGGTGGGTCTGACCTAATCGGGTGAAACTTTTTTTTCTCCAAAGTCTCAAAAAATAAACAACTAATATTTATAAATAAAAATAGAAGATAATTTCAAAAAACAGATCATGCCAAATCTTACAGACAATAAAAAAAGAATACCTCAAATTCATTCTACTTCATCTGGATATACCTGATATTAAAATTGGAAAAAATCAATTATTATATAGGGAAATTATATATTTCACTTATAAATGAGGATGCAATATCCTAAACAACATATTAACAAGCTGAATTAAAAATTATTGTTCAAATAATGTACTTTGTTCAGAATTAAATCCAATTTATGTGAGAATTAGTCATTATTTTCTTCTGTTTTCTTTTCATTTCCCCCACCCCCTCCATCCTTCACTCTCTGTCTGGTCTCCCCTTCCCCCACCCCCACTGTGTCATTAATTATCATTAATTGTCCTCATATCAAAGTTGAATATATAGGATTTATGCTTCTCCATTCCTGTGATGCTTCACTAAGAATAATGTGTTCCACCTTCATCCAGGTTAATACAAATGCTGCATAATCTCCATTTTTTTAATGGCTGAATGGTATTCCATGGTATACATATACCACAGCTTGCCAATTCATTCCTGGGTTGAGGGGCATTTAGGCTGTTTCCACATTTTAGCGATTGTAAATTGGGCTGCAATAAACAGCCTAGTACAAGTGTATTATAATAGGTTTTTTTTTTCCTTCTGGATTAGATGCCCAGTAATGGGATTGGAGTATCAAATGGGAGGTCTAGGTTGAGTTCTTTGAGGTTTCTCCGTAATTCCTTCCAAAAAGGTTGTATTAGTTTGCAGTCCCACCAGCAGTGCAAAAGTGTTCTTTTCTCTCCACATCCACACCAGCATCTGCAGTTTTGAGATTTTGTGATATGGGTCATTCTTGTTGGGGTTAGATGGTATCTTAGGGTAGTTTTGATTTGCATTTCTCTAATAGATAAGAATGATGAACATTTTTTCATATGTTTGCTAGCCATTCGTCTGTCTTCTTTAGGGAAGGTTCTGTTCACCTCTCTTCCCCATTGATATATGGGATTGTTGGCCTATTTTATGTGGATTAATTTGAGTTCTCTATAGATCCTAGTTATCAAGCTTTTGTCTGATTCAAAACATGCAAATATCCTTTCCCATTGGGTAGGTTTTTCATTTGCTTTGGTTGTTGTCTCCTTAGCTATACAGAAGCTTTTTGGTTTAATTTAATCCCATTTGTTTATTTTTGTTGTTGTTGCAATTGCCATAGCAGTCTTCGTCATAAAGTCTTTCACCAGACCAATATCGTCCAGTGTTTTTCTTATGCTTTAAGGATTTTTATTGTTTCATGACTTAAATTTAAGTCCTTTATCCATCTTAAATCAATTTTTGTGAGTGGAGAAAGGCGCAGGTCCAGTTTCAGTCTTTTACATGCAGATATCCAGTTCTCCCAGCACCATTTATTGAATAGGGAGTCTTCCCCCCAGTGTATGTTCTTGTTTGGCTTATCAAAGATTAGGTGGTTGTAAGTTACTGGTTTCATTTCCTGGTTTTCTATTCAATTCCAAATGTCTATGTCTCTATTTTTGTGCCAGTACCATGCTGTCTTGACCAGTATGGCCTTGTAGTACAGCCTAAAATCTGGTATGGTGATGCCCCCAGCTTTGTTTTTATTATTAAGATCTACCTTGGCTATACGAATTTTTTCCTGATTCCATACAAAATGCAGAACCATTTTTTCCAAGTCTTGAAAATAGGATGTTGGTGTTTTAATAGGGATGGCATTGAATCAGTAGATTACTCTGGGAAGTAGAGACATTTTAACAATGTTGATTCTCCCCAGCCATGAGCATGGTATGTTCTTCCATTTTTAAAAGTCCTCTGCTATTTCTTTTCTTAGGGTTTCATAATTTTCTTTATAGAGGTCCTTCACCTCTTTTGTTAGGTGTATTCCTAGGCATTTCATGTTCTTTGGGGCTATGGTGAAAGGAGTTGTATCCTTAATTAGCCTTTCCTATTAGCTTTTATTGGCATATATAAAGGCAACTGACTTGTGGACATTGATTTTATATCCTGAGACATTACTGTATTTTTTTTTTTTTTTTAATGACTTCCAGGAGTCTTGTGGTTGAGCCTTTTGGATTCTCTAACATCATATTGTCAGCAAAGAGGGAGAGTTTGACCTCCTCTGCTCCATTGGATGCCCTTTATTTTCTTGTCTTGCCTAATTGTATTGGCTAGAACTTCCAGCACTATGTTTAATAGTAATGGTGACTGAGGACAACTTTCTCTGGTTCCAATTCTAAGTGGAAAGCTTTCATTTTAACTCCATTCAGTAAAATATTAGCTGTAGGCATGTCATAGATAGCTTCAATCGGTTTAAGAAATGTGCCACCTATGCCTGAACTCTTCAGTGTTCTAATTAGAAAAGGACACTGAATTTTATCAAATGCTTTTTCTGCGTCTATTGAGAGGACCATATGGGGTTTGTTTTTGCTTCTGTTAATATGGTGAATAACGTTTATGGATTTATGTATATTAAACCAGCCTTGCATCCCTGGGATGAAACCTACTTGATCATGATGTATGACTTTTTTGATCATAAGCTGTAATCTATTGGCTAGGATTTTGTTGAGAATTTTTCCATCTACATTCATTAGTAAAATTGGTCTAAAGTTCTCCTTTTTAGTTGGGTATTTTCCTGGTTTTGATATCAGGGTGATGTTTGCTTCATAAAACGTGTTGGAGAAGATTCTTTCCTTCTCAATTTATTGGAATAATTTCTGCAATATAGAAATAAGCTCTTCTTCAAAGGTTTGATAGAATTCTGGTATGAAGTCATCTGGACCAGGGCATTTTTTGTTGGGAGATTTTTGTTATTGTTTCTTTGATCTCAGTGCTTGAAATTGGTCTGTTAAGGGGATCTATTTCACCTGGGCTAAGTCTAGGGAGAGGATATAATTCCAAATATTGATCCATTTCCTTCACACTCTTAAATTTCTGGGTATAGACTATTTTGTACTATTCAGAGATAATCTCTTGTATCTCTGCGGCATCAGTTGTTATTTCTCCTTTATCATTTCTGATTGAAGTTACTAAAAATTTTACTTTTTTATTTCTATTTATTCTGGCCAAAGGTTTTTAATCTGTTTTATTTTTAAAAAAAAAAAAAAACAACTCCTTTTTTCTTTAATTTTCTGAATGATTCTTTAGTTTTCAATTTCATTAATCTCTGATTTAATTTTGAATATTTCTTTTCTTCTGCTGGGCTTAGACTTAGATTGTTCTTGTTTTTCCAATTCATAAGATGGCGTGTGAGTTTGTTGATACACTCTCTTTCTGTTTTTCAAATGTAGGCTTCTAAAGCAATAAATGTTCCTCTCAGGACTGCTTTTGCTGTATCTCACAGGTTTTGGTAGCTTGTGTCTTCATTGTTGTTATACTCAAGGAAGTTAATGATTTCATTCTTTATTTCTTCCTGCACCCAACTGTCATTCAGCATAAGGTTGTTACATGTGAGGTTGAATGTTTTTGTTGGTGTTGAGTTCCACTTTTAATGCCTGTGGTCTGAGAAGATACAAGGTAAATTTTCAATTCTTTTGATTCCGTTGAGATTGGTTTTGTGGCCTAGGATATGATCAATTTTGGAGAATGTTCCATGAGATAATGAGAAGAATGTATATTCTTTACCTTTGGGATGTATGTTCTATATACATCTATCAGTATGGTTGTTTTAAAGTCTCATTTAAATTTCTTATATCTTTGTTTAATTTCTGTTTAGAGGATCTGTCCAGCTCTGACAGAAGAGTGTTAAAGTCCCCTGTTATCATGGTGTTATAGGATATCATATTGCTCTGACTAAGCAAGGTCTGTTTCAAGAATCCGGGAGCATTTAAATTGGGTCCATAAATATTTAGAATTGAAATGTCTTCTTATTGTATTTTTCCCTTGTCCAATATGAAGTGACCATCATTGTCTTTTTTGACTTTAGTTACTTGAAATCCACGTTTCTGAAAATAAGATTGCAAAACTTTCTTTTCTTCTGAATTCAGTTTGCCTGAAAAATTGACTTCTAACCCTTAACTCTGAGTTTTAATTTATCTTTTTAAGTGAGATGTGTTTCCTGCAGACAGCAAATAGATGGCTTATGTTTTTTTAATCCAATCAGCTAATCTATGCCTTTCAGTAGGGAATTCAAGTCATTGACATTTATTGAGGTAATTTATAAGCGGGGTAGTGTTCTATTCACCTTATTTTGTGAAAGTCCATTGCTTAGTTTTGTCTTTTACATCCTTGTGGAAGCTAGGTTCTATCCTTTAATTTCTGGGTATTTACTTTGCTGAACGTCATTGTGATGGCCAGTGTGTAGAACAGGTTGAAGTATTTCCTGTAAAGCTGGTCTTATTGTGGAAAATTTCCTCAGTGTTTGCATATCAGTAAAAGATTTGATTTCTCCATCAATTTTAAAGCTTAGCTTAGTGAGATATAGAATACTTGGCTGGAAATTTTTCTGTTTAAGTAGATTAAAGGTAGATGACCATTGTCTTCTGGCTTGAAAAGTTTCATTAGAGAAGTCCGCAGTCACCCTGAAGAATGTGCCCCTATAGGTCAGTTGGTGCTTACTCCTGGCAGCTTAAAGAATCTTTTTTTTTTTCTTTTTCTTTCTTTCTTTTTTTTTTTTTTTTTTTACTTTAGATAGGTTCATCACAATGTGTCTTGGAGCTCTATTTGATTTGAGGCAACCAGGGAACCAATATCTCTCTGAAAGGAGTATATCAGAATCTTTGGTGATATTTGGGAAATATCTATTTATAATATTCTCTAGAATGGCTTCCATTCCTCTGGGGCATTCTTCTTCCCCTTCTATGATACCTATAACTAGTATGTTTGAATGCTTCATAAAGCCCCATAATTCTGTCAGTGAGCATTCTGCTTTCTGTCTCTTCTTTTCTGCCTCTTTAACTATCTGAGTTATCTCAAGAACTTTATCCTCTACCTCTGAGATTCTTTCTTTTGCATGATCTAATCTGTTGTTGATAATTTCTATTGCATCTTTAAGTTCCCTAATTGCTTCAGTTCCTTCAGCTCTGCTACATCCTTTCTATATTCTTCATATTGTTCATCTCTTATTTGATTCTGTTTTTTGATTTCCTTTTGGTTATTTTCCACTTTCTCAGCAATTTCCTTTGTTTTTTGGTTGTTTTCCACTTTCTCAGAAATTTCCTTCATTGTTTTTTGATTGTTTTCTGCTCTCGCAGCAATTTCCTTCATTGTTTTTATCATCTGTATTTTAAATTACCCTTCTATAATTTCTAACATTTCTTTATAGGTGGAATACTCTGCAATAGCTACCTCATAGTCCCTTGAAGAGGTTGCTCTGGACTGGTATTTCATGTTGCCAGGATTTTTCTGTGATTCTTCCTCATGAGTGTATTCTTTTATCTGTTTCCTTGCCCTAATTTTCCTTTCACTGCCTCTTGCTCTGTAAGTTACTGCGGCTCTGGCCTACAGTTTTAAGGAGTCCTTTAGGTACAGAAACAGAAGGATGAGAAAATTGAAGAGCAAGAAGGGGAAAAAAGATTTTAAAAAGAAAGAAAAAAGAGAAAGGAGAAAAAGGAAATATTGACAAAAAAGAAGAGAAGAACTTAAAGAAGGAGACAGAAGTAATACAGGTGTATAGTAGGGTACTTTGACCCAACACTAAAAACCCCAAACCTCTGGGGGTGCTGGGTTGGGTGGTTCCCTTGAGGTCAGCAGCACTTTGCCAGCCTGATCAGACTTGGTAACGCACCTCCACCAGGTAGAGAGGAAAGACAAAAATACTATAAATCAAACTGAAACAAATAAAAACCCTTATGGGATAAAATTGGGGGGGGGGGGATCATAGGGGCAGAAACAATGGTTAGAATGAAGTTCTAATTGTTAAAGAAGGAAAAAAATGGTAGGTTGTATTTAAACTAAAATAGTGGGGTGGCACCTGTGGCTCAGTGAGTAGGGCACCAGCCCTATATACTGAGGATGGTGGGTTCAAACCCAGCCCCGGCCAAACTGCAACAACAACAAAAAAGCCAGGTGCTGTGGTGTGTGCCTGTAGTCCCAACTACTTGGGAGGCTGAGGCAAGAGAGTCGCCTCAGCCTAAGAGCTGGAGGTTGCTGTGAACTGTGACACCACAGCACTCTACTGAGGGCAACAGAGTGAGACTCTGTCTCTAAAATAAATAAATAAATAAACAAATAAACTAGAATAGTGAGAGGGAAAAAAGAGAAAAAAAGGAAAAAAGAAAAATCTAGAGGAAAAATGTTCAAATTAAGAAAAAAAGAAAACAAAAAACCCAAAACCAAAAAAGCCAAAACTGTATATATATATGTGTGTGTGTGTGTGTGTATAGATAGATAGATTGCTGAATATTGTCCAGGCAACAGGTGATCTTCTGAGGTATGAGATATTAATCACAATGTTGATACATCTATACAAGATGGAGACTGGAGGCCTCTGCTGATTTTTCAGACCCTGCAGGCTTGGGAGCCCAAATGTCTCCTCAGCCTGCTTAAAAGACATTCCAAACTATGAACCTTGGCTAAACAGAAGCTTTCCAAGGAAAGCACTTATTGCTGGGATCTCTCCTGGCATAGCTGCCTGCTTATCCAGTGCGCCAAAACCAGTCTCACTCCATGCCTCTGAGGGCCAAGGCTGTAATCTGCCAAATACTTAGATCTCTGCTCTTCTGCAGTGTCTCAGTCCTCACCTTTGGGCAGCTCAATCACTAGATTACTCGACCAAGGATTCCTGGCCAATACCCGTGCTGGGACCTGCAAGAGCATCTCCCCTGCAGTGGCTGTGCTAGCAGCCCACAGCTGAACGATATTAGCTCCTTTTCTGCTCAGCAGCTCAGTCCAGGGCCCAGGCAATGCCCAAAGTCATCTGCACACCCACCCAAGATCTCCCAAGGCAGTTCAATCGAGTGCTGAAAGTCCAAAAAAACAAAACCACCCACAGGTAAGGCTTTTCCTGCTTGCAATTGCACTGTTGCTATGGTTACAGTTGTGGGCAGCCTCCAACCGAACAAACACACCTACCACACACACCTACCACTTGCCAGTTCTTCACCACTTTTGTCCTGGTGGGATCCAGAAGTCTCTCACTGACTCCCTGTGTCACCAAAGGGAAGTTTCTAGGCAGATCCCACCAGCCAGAGATGCCTAGAGTCTTCTCTCCCCAATCTCACTGCACCTGGTTGCACAGAAGCTGTTACTCAGCTGACATCTTGCTTTGGAAGTCCAGGTGAGCCTTTTAAAAAGGTCTAAGCCTCCCCTGAAGTCATATACTTGAAGCAGCAGAAACTCTGTGTGGTATGTGTGTGTTCTCCTGGCTTTGAAGAAGCAAATTATCTGCTATTATGAATTCTATAACCATGAGGAAATTACTTCTGCCAATAACTTCAACCAGCTTGGAAGTATGTCCATCCCTACTTGAGATGAGAACATATCCCAGCCTATACCTTTACATCAGCCTATGCGACCCTGAGCAGAGAACCCAGCTGTGCCATCTCTGGCTTCCTGACCCACAGAAACTGTGAGACAGTAAAGTGTGTTGTTTAAAACCATTGAGTTTGTACTAATTTTCTATGTAGAAATAGAAAATCAATAAAATAATATTTCACATTTGAAACATTCATAAGATGTTAGAATCATTTCCTTTAAAGTTTGCAAGAAGATAAAGATGTCTAGTCTCAACACTTTGGAATTTGTGTGGGAGAGGCAAAGGTGTCACTGTTTACAGAAGTTTTCATCATTTACCTAGAAACATCAAGAGATTATATTGATAACCCATTAGAAACAAGGTGTCTTCCAAAATTAACTTGCATAAGCTCAGGATCTTCTGCTTATAAACCATGATCTACTGGAAAATATAAGAGAAGAGAACAAACTGATAGCATCAATAAAAAAATAAAATTCCTAGAAATAACCTAAAAGAAATGTTCAGAAACTACATGAACCTACATGAAGAAAAATGTAAACACTATTAAGAAGCATACAAGATGATGTAAATAAATAATTAACATGTTTTTGAAACCTGAGAGAATACTAGAAAGATGTCCACCTGCCCTAATTTAATCTATCGATTAAATTACAAAATAAATAAGCTTTTTAGGTAGAACCTGACAAACTGATACTAAAGTTCAATTGGAAATCTCATTATGAGAAAAGCTGAACTATTCTGCAAATTAATGAACATTTAGCGAGTGTTAACTATGTTCTAAGCCCAATTCTAATCTCATTTAATTTTTTCACGGCCCCATTTGGTGGGTACAATTATCACCCCAATATTATAGATGTAGAAATAGAATCTTAAGAGAAATTAAGTAATTACTTAATATGTGCTAAGGCCAAGATTTGAAGCAAACATTTAACATCAGAGCCTGAGCCCTTACCTAGTGCTCCATTTTGTTTAGTGTAAATTGGGCAGCCACACAAGATACTGACATGTATTACAAAGCTTTTATAATAAGTGTTGTGGGTATAAGAATAGGTGGTTAAAAATAGTTAAAACATAATCAGGAGTTTCAGACAAATCCTTGTGAAGAGTTGGTATACAATAAAGGTAGCCTTTGAAATTCATGAAGAAAAAATGAAAGTTAAATAATATTGGAACATTTGGCTACCCATTTGTTATAAATAAAAGTAAAACACAAAGCTAGATCCTGACCTTGTTATGCCAAAATAAATTCCAGACAGGTCAAAGATTCAGATTTAATAATGAAATCTTGAATTTACTGGGAGAAGATACATGTATGATGTTCTTTTAAAACAACCTAGTAGTGAGGAAGGTCTTTCTAAAATGGCAAAAAAAAAAAAAAAAAAAAGGAAAGAATGATAAATTTCCATGCCAAAAAAGTAATAACCCAAAGAAAAAAATGGGAAAATATTTGCAACATATATAACAAAAGAACTTCCCTAATATATAAAAGACTTTAATCAATCATTTTAAAAGGTGATGTAATGAATACTACAAGAGAAAACTAGATTAAAAAGTTAGATAGTTCAACACAATTACAGAAATGCAATCTTTTAAATGACTTATTATGAGAAATTTCAGACACAGAGAAAAGTAAGAAGATTGTTTCAATGGATCCCAACTGCCCACTCCCAGACACAAGAGCCATCAATTCCTGACCATTCTTGTTCATCCATGCCACACACACATTCCCGACCTACCCATTACGCAACACTGCATTATTATGAAGCAATTCATTTTATCTGTAGACATGTCAGAAAGTAGAATCATCCCTTGGTATGTATCCATTGGGGACTGGTTCCAGGACCTCTGTGGATAAGAAAATCTAGGCATGCTAAGAACCTTTATAAAATTTGCATATAAACTATGCATATCCTCCCATATCATTTAAATCATCTCTAGATCACTTATAGTAACTAATACAATGTAAATGCTACGTAGTTTTTCTACTACATTGTTTATGGAATAAAAACAAACAAAAAAAATCTGTACATATCCAGTACAGACATAATTATCCTGTTTTTGCCCTAATATTTTCACCCACAGTTAGTTGAATGTACAAACATGGAATCAATGAATATGGAGATTGAGGGTATATCTAAGATTATAAGACGCCGTTTTTCCTACTGTATTGACAGATCAATTAATTTTGCAGAGGGCCTTGAAAAGTGGGAGAGAACAGAAAGAATATGGCTACTTGATACTGAGAGGGTAGAAAAGGGGATTTTGAGAAAAAAGCAAATATTTTCTACCTTCGTTCAACAAGAAGCCACAAATGCTTGAATGTAGAATCTAGAATAAGAGTAAAGGAGGTATTTCTGGGTGGGCAGGAAGGAGTCCAGGAAAAGACTTAGTTTGAGCAGAAGGAAAAGGTGTTTGAAACCAACTCTTCCTAGGTTTGTTATCTATGGTGTCGAGGACCTATCACAGGGGAGGATGCTCTTAGCTTGAAAGCTTCTGAAAGGCAGGCTCCGAATCTTTTCCTTGTGCTAACACCTTACATCATGCCTACCCTCAATAATCAGCAGTGAGAGCAGGAATAGTACCCTCTGTCACTCACATGGCACAGCGACCTTGATGAGCTGATTCCTAGACGTGCTTATCACTACACAGCTGGCGGTGGATTCATATGAATAACATGAACAGTAGTGAGCAAGGGCTGGGCCTTCAGGGCATCTGGGCACATTCAGAAAGGTATGTAACCTGATCTGCCCCAACAGGTTTCCTGCCTGAGAACTGCCTGAGTCACTTCTTTCAAGGGACCAGTCCTGTCAGCCCTTTGCCTTCCTTCTATACTCCAGGTTAGGGAGGGAGCTGGAAACTCAACAGAGACCTGACTCAAGTGGGTCTGTGCAGGGCTCGCATGTGGGCCTGAACTTCCACATGCCCTTTAGAATGGTCTGAGGGAAACAGACTCAGACCTGCATGGCTGCACGTGAGACCTTGTTGAAGGCTGAATTCACAAATGCCACCGCTATCCCACAGACACTCCTAATTCTAAAACCTTTAGCCACATCAGGGAAATTTTATTTTGCTCAACAAATCTTGGCTCTTTAAGCACATACTGTGTGTATATGTGGGGAGTGAGGTATAGGGTGGGAGGGCGTGTTAAAAAAACCGAATGAGAGAAAGCCTAGCTCTTGGGCTTTTACAGTCTAGAAAGGCAGAACACCCTGCTAGGAGGCAAATGATGTTTGGTAGCTGCTCTGTGCCAGGACCTCCCTGCAGTAGGCACTTAGCATGTATTATCTAAGGGCAAGTTAAGGTCCCAAGTTCAAAGAGAGATTCTTGAGGAAGTGACATCAGAACTGGCACTTGAAGAATGAGTATGATTTTATTAAAACAGGCTGAACTGGTGAAAGCAACTGAAGAAGTGAGGATGTATTCAGCAATGCCAAACAGGCAAGGAACAAAGGGCTGTTCTCCATGAATCAGAAATACCATTTGGCTCTGGACACCCCATTTTCTAACACTGCTACAGAAACCTCCTGCTTGATCTTCCCGTCTCTGTTCTCTTCCTGGTCCACTCGCAAATGACTTTCAGATACATCTTCATAAAACCAATACTGAGCCGGGCACAGTGGCTCACGCCTGTAATCCTAACACTCTGGAAGACTGAGACGGGTGGACTGCTGGAGGTCAGGAGTTCGAGACAGCCTGAGCAACAGTGAGACCTCATCTGTAAAAACTGGCAAGGCATTGCAGTGGGCACCTGTAGTCCCAGCTTCTTGGGAAGCTGAGACAAGAGATTACTTGAGCTCAGGAACTGGGAGGTTGCTGTGAGGTATGGAGCCACCACACTCTACTGAGGGTGTAAATAAGTAAAATAAAATCAATATTGGCCCAAATCACAACTCTACCAAGAAAGAAAACAGGAAGAGAGAAAAGGTGAGGTTTGGGGGGTTGGGAAACTTCCCACCAATCCAATTACTTCTAGAATAAAGTCCATGGGCAGTGCCTGTGGCTCAACAGAGAAGGGCACCGGCCCCATATGCCAGAGGTGGTGGGTTCAAACCCAGCCCCAGCAAAAAACTCCCCACCCTCCAAAAAATAAAGTCCAACCTCTTTATCAATCAAAGCACTGAGCACCTGGCAGTTCTGGCTGGTGCATTTTTACCCTCCTCTCCTGCCACTTAGTCCCCACAGCTCCTCTGCTTCCTATACTCCAGCCACTCCTCAGACATGTCACAAATTTTATTCTCCCACATCTTTATTTCTGCCCATCCTGCAAAATCAGCTTAGGATTTTAAGCTTCACTTTAAATGACACTACCTTAAATATTTCTAATGAGACATTCGGGATTAAGCTTCTCTCTCCTGTGGCCCCACTGTGCATCCCGCCTCCATTCTCGCACTTGTCATCCTGGAATCAGATGACATGAGTTCAGACTCCTCCCACTCTGCCACATTAAGAGCTGCATGGACTGGGGAACTTCTGATCTCTCCCAGGTTGTTTCCTCATTTGTAAAAATGAAATATTTAAAATCTACCTCACAGAATTCAGTAAGATCATGTATGTAAATGTTATACATGGAACATTTTTACATTTTAAACATGTAAACAGTAAAAAGTTTTCTACTCCACTACAATGTAGATCCCAGAGAAAAGAAATTATAAAAAGAAAAACTTTCATGTACTCTTCACCCAACTTCCCCTACTCATAACATCTTAAATAACCATGGTACATTTATTAAAACTAAGAAATTAACATTGATATAATACTATTACCTAAACCGCGTACTTTATTCTTATCAGTTTTCAACTAATGCAATTTTTCTGTTTCAGAATCCCGTTTGACATTTAATTGTCATGTCTCCTTAGTCTCTTCCAATCTGTGACACTTCCTCAGGATTTTCTGGTCTTTATGACCTTGACATTTCTGAAGATCAATGATTAGCTTCAGAAGTAGAAAAACACTCATCTGGGATTTGTCTGGCATTTTCTCATTAAACTGATATTACAGATTTGGGAGAATACCACAAAGGTGTTGTTCCCTTCTCATTGCACATCAAAGGATACCTCCTTATCAACTTGACTTCCTACTGGTGATAAAAGAGGAATTTTTGACTGTACATATCCAGCATCTAAAGATGACTGGCAGATGGTTGTATGCAATAAATATTAACTCTTCTATTCTGTGCTGTCCCACCCACTAAATTGTCAACTCCTAAATAGCAAAGACCATTATCATATTCATCTTCTTAGTACCCCAATGCTCAATACTTGTATTTAGTTTTAGCAAATGTTCTGGAATTGAATTGAAAAGTTGTAGTTGGAATCTGGTTATATCTTTAGGAAAAATCAGGTTCATTTGACAGTCATCACGGAACCAGGGACTGATTATAATGAGCTAAGTTGAACAGCTTACTATTTATTAAGCGTTTATTATGTATGGCATTCTCCTAACGGTTGGAGGCCCTGCAGTATTTTATCAGTAACTGACCAAGAGAGGTGGGGGAAAGGAATGACAGATACAGAACAGAGAGGAGGCTTTAAGCTTTGAGCCCGGGTAATATAGATTTAGGGATACTATTCTAAGAAGGAAGAGACCACGGAAAGCAGTTGGGAATAGAAAATAATCAATTTGGCTTTTGATGTGCTCAATTTATCTTGCATAAAAACCGTGTCATAGAGATCTCTCAGAGGCAGCTGTAAATGCTGGGCAGAGGATAGAGTGTGCCTAGAAATCCAGATTTGAAGCCATTTCTAGTCTATTAACATCTGAAGCCCAGGAAAGGGATGGGATGAACAAAGATGAAATAGTGAGAGGGAAATGGACATTTGACTCTCGAGGAAATTTTGCTCTTTCAGAGGAGTAAAAAGGGGAAGGAAGTAGGAGATAGAAAAGAAACATCAGAAGTTAGGCAAGAGAGATTTCAAGAACCGGGTAGCTGACAATACCAATTAAGAGGAGGTGAGTACTTTTTAATTATTTAGGAGATACCAGATGATTAAAAATAATTAGGGAATCAGTAGGAAATAAAATGATGGTGCGATTAAACATCTATTTTGCTTTCCTTTGAGAAACTTAACTATGAAAAGGGGGAGGGGGGGAGACTGTGGCTGCAAATCATAAGCTGAGAAGTTTTCATATTAGTCCTGCCACTAATCCCTGCTTCGTATGATATCGCACAAAGCACTTAACCTCTCAAGCCATCAATTTCCTTGTAAATATAAATGGCATGAATAATATGTAACCTACTCGTTTTACAAGACATGTTCAGGAGCCTGCTCGCCCATCAGACTGTAACCCCCATACCTCCTACTTAATGTTAATATTCCCAAAGCCTCCGGAGCCTACACGTTAATCACACGAAGGATGTTTACTGAATAACCTGTAAAGTCTGAGCAGTAACAAGCTCGGCCTTGACGGCGGTCTGACTGTTCCCCCCCACCGCATCGGGCACCTTCTCGCGCATTCCCTCCAATGTTCTTCAGCACCCCGACATAAGTACAACGGTCCCCTTTTCACAGATGAAGACCCGAAAGTGAATGAGTAATAGTAACAGGCCCAAAGCCTTCAACCGCTCAGTCTTGAAGATGGGTTGACTTTTTTCACTCAAAAGCCACAGAGCCACAACACACGCAGACGAAGACGGAAAAGAACAATGGCGAAGGACTCAGCTCAACGTGAAGGACTTCCGGGGGAAAAGAGCCTGTCTTCCCGCGCTTGCGCTCCTCCCCGCCCCGGAGTTGTGGTGCGCCTGCACTAAAACCCGACATCCGCCGGGCCTCACGAGCTCCAGGGCTACACTCCCAGCGCCTCGAGTGCCTAGGCTCCCGCGAGACGCGGAACAGCCGGTGACTGGGCAGCGCGCCTGCTGATGACAACAGCGGAAGTGCGCGGGGTAGAGGCGGGGCCTGCGCCCAGAGGGGTTCGGGATTGCGGAAGTTTTGAGAGGAGGGTCGGGCGGCTAGTTGGGAGTGGTGGTGGTGTAGGATAAGTTCCGGAAAGGAGGCCACCGCTCAGGGCCGGAGAGCCACTCCTCCCTCCCCCCAGTTTGGGGACCCTCACACCCGGCGCGATTCGGCGACGCTCCTGTTGGCTCTGCTCAAGCATCGTTCACCCCCCACCCCCAGGGAACCGCCTGGGATCTCCGCCATGGCATCCACTTCCAACAACCTCCAGGTACTGCTGCTCATCTCCGGTCCCCCTGGATAACTGGAGGCGCGAGAAGTTGGGTGCGGAGCCCGGAGGAAGGAGGAAACGGCCGCGCCTCTGGTCAGGGCGGAGAGGGCGGCTCGGGGGGAAGCCGCAGGTGGGGGGCGGGCGTCTTCTTGCTGAAGGGTAGTTTCAGGCCCCGCTGTTGGGGTCTCCTCCGAGCCACTGGCCTTGTGAGACTCTTGACTGTGAGGCTTTACCCCCACCCCCCACCCCAAACCAGCCGACTTTGAGCCAAGCTAGGCAGATCTCTCCACTCGGTTTAAGAGAGAAAGCAAAGAATGTGATTTTTACAAAGCCCTGCCCTGGACTAGTTTTCACTGCTCTGGACTAGTTTGTCTTAGTTTCACAACCTGATACAGCAAAGCCCTTCTTTCCGAGCTGTCAGGTAAGTAGAAATATGAGAACAATCTGAGGTTAGAATCACTCTGCACAGTCTCCGTGAATTCACTGAACACACTTTGACCCCCAGATTATATATAAGATCATGGAGTATTCTTAAACTCCTGTGGGGGGCTCCACTTCCCCCAGCCCCACGTCAATGAGCACAGTGTTTTGTACATAAATCATGGAAATCTAAGATTTTAGATTAGTTCTCTGCGAAATGGAATGGATTCATTGAGAGAATTTATGTAACAGTGTTTCCCATCCCCAGAAAGTATCTAGGGCATTGATGGAGTTTAGAATGTAATGAGACTTAATCCCAATCAAGTCTGTTTGATACACAAGAGTACCATGAAATACCTTTTTTGAATCCTTGTCTTGGTAGTTGTTGAACATATTTATTAGGTGCCTAGTAGAGGCATGAAAGATAATAGAAGAGCTCCTTAATGCAAGATAATTGGTCCTGAAGAAAGACCACTCAGAAAGTAGACTCATTAAAACTGACATTAAAATTTCACAAAAAAGAAAGAGGCGGCTTACTTGGGACTTTTATCTTGAAAATTGACCGGACAAATTATGAAAATATGTTTTACATTTTTCATAAAACAATTACAAGTTATTTCATAGAATAAAGAACAAGTCGTGTTAATTTGTCTGTGTATCTTTTCCATCAAAATTGTATAAAACTAAGATACAACAATCTTCACTTAGTCTTAAGTTTTTTTGTATTCCCATTGTAAAGGGTCTTTTTGGTAAATGTATTTGAAAAAAAGTATTGGTTATTTGATAAAGTATTGTCGTTTCTTTTGAAGGTTCTTCCTCATCCTTGTTGATTTGTTAACTGATTTGTTAATAAGTTTTATTCTGCCAGATTTTCCTATGTCAGAGACTTGTGTGTGAACAACATAATCTTCAGCCATTTACTGTTATCTGTCTTTTGCAAGATTTGCAGTTTTGTTCTATAACCAGAATATGTCACATTTAATTCAAATTGTTATTTCTTCATTTCTTCAGTGAACCAGCTAGAGATTGACCAATATAAATGAAATATTTGCTAGTGTTAAACAAGAGGGATTTCAAGTTTATAATTTATTCGTGATGGAATCACAGATGTGCTTTCTTATTCAGCCTTTTCAATCTTCTAACCTAGGAAACTGGGATGAAGAATATTCATATAATGAATAACTTTACCACTGAACAAGGTAAAAATCCTTGTAGCCAGGTGCTTCTAATTTAATGAGAGAATGCAGATAGGTAAAAGTCAAAAATTATAAAATAATTTAATTTATTTCTATATAGTAATTCCTCCTCATATGCAGTTTTGCTTTCTGCAGTATCAGTTAGTTACCTATAGTCAACTGCAGTCCAAAAATATTAAATGGAAAATTGTAGAAATAAACAACTTTTTTCTTTTTTTTTGAGACAGTTTCAATATGTTGCCCTCAATAGAGTGCCATGGCATACCAGTTCACAGCAACCTCCAACTCTTAGGCTTAAGTGATTCTCTTGCCTCAGCCTCCCAAGTAGTTGGGACTACTGGCCACCTGCCACAGTGCCCAGCTATTTTTTGTTGTAATTGTTATTGTTTGGTGGGCCCTGGCCAAGTTTGAACCTGCCAGCCCTGGTGTATGTGGTCTGCGCCCTAGCTGCTGAGCTACAGATTTTTAAATGTTACACGGCAATATCTGTATGACACACCTCACTTCATCTCATCACGTAAGCATTTTATCATCTCACATCATCACAAGAGGGATGAGTAGCATACAATAAAGATATTTTGAGAAAGAGAAACCACATTCATAACTTTTATTACAGTATATTGTAATTCTGGTTTATTATTAGTCATTGTTAATTTCTTACTTTGTCTAATTTATGAATCTTTATCATTTTACTGGGGAAAAATAGTATATATAGGATTCAGTACTGTCAGTAGTTTCAGGCATCCACTGGGGGTCTTCGATGATACCCCTGTAGTAAGGGGGATATGTAATGGAATTAAGAGTTTAGTCTGGGAAGGCAGAAAAGAAGGGCATATCTCATTCTTCCAAGGACAAATGAGAAATGTTTCACAGAGGAGGTGATTTGATTGTAGGTAAAGTGAATGCTAGTAACACTAATTGTTTGGTGTTTGATATAATCTCATTTGATCCTCCTAAACAATTATTTAGGGTGAATATAATTCTACTTTCATAGCATAAGAAATTTATGCTTATTAAGGTTATGATTTGCCCAAAGACATACAATTAATTAGTGTTGAAAATGGTTTTAAAGCCACATTTGTCTGCCTACAAATCATTGTGTTTTGTTTTTTTTACTACAACATTTTGTTTCTTTAAGTGAGAAAGTTGAATGTTTTTCAGGCAGCGAGTATCAACTTGTGCCTCCAGAATTGTGATAAACCTTCCAGAGGACTGGGAGAAGCTACAAGTAATATGGTTGAAATAGGATTCAAAGTTCACTCAGTCTTAAATAGTTTTTGAGTGTCCACTGTGCCTTGCATTTTACTTAGCACAGGAAATCAAAAATAACATACCATCCATGTGTAATCACTGGGAGTGCATACTGGAGAAAGAGGGAAGCTATAGGACATCTAAGTGGACCACCCAGAGGTATTGGAGAAGGCTTTGCAACAGGAGGACCACTACTGCACTGAGTCCTGGAGATGCTGGAGTTTTATGAGGAGATGGTAGAATAGGGCATTTCCAGGCAGAGAGTATGCTGTATACAAAGGTACACAGTTCGAGTTGGTCCAGGTTGTGCCGGTGGTTTGGTATGACTGGAACTTAGAATACAAGGTAGAAACTCAAACCTAAAGAGTTAGGCCAAGTGTGCCACATATATGGCAGGTCCTCATCCTGCTGTAGATGGGGAGTTATAGAAGGGTTGTAAACAGTGGAGTGATATTCTCAGGCTTTTGTTTTATAATGAAGCTAGCATATGCGCATAGGGAAAAACTTGACTGGTAGCAAACCTGGAAGCTGTGAAAGCAAGGGGACCTGTTAGGAAGCAGGGGTCAGTATGATAGGTGTTGATGAGGAGCCAAATTAGTGTAATACCTATTCAAGTAAAGAAGAGGATTGGTCAGAGAAATATTGGAGAAGAATAGTGAAACTTGTTCCCTGCATTTAAAAAGGGAGGGAGGAGAAAGGGTCTGGGTTTTCTTCCAGATTTCTGGATTAGGTATCTGAGTGGGTAGGAACTGATTCTGGGGATACAAAGTGAGGAGTATATTTTGGGCCAGGATGGAAGATCTGAATTTGTTGAGTTTAAGATGCTTGTGGAGACAAATCAAATGTCTAGTGAATATTTGGATACATATTTTAGAACTAGGGAGAGTAGTTGGAGAAAGGACTTGGAAGTTATTAGCCTACAGATGGTAGCAGAGGTTGTGGGCAGAGAGTCACATCTTGGACAGTTTACAGAATGAGGGGAAACAAGGACCAAGATAGAAATCCAATAGAATATTGACATTTAAAGAGAGAGAAAATGGACCCTGAAAAAGAATTGTTACACAGTCAAGAGTAAAACCAGAAGAGAATAATTTCGTGAAGGTGAAGAAAGGAGATACTGTCCAGGTATTTGTTATTCTTGTCAAGGCAGAGAGGGAGTTAGACAGCATTGCTGGGAAGGAGCAGGAGATGGGTCAGGCCTGGTGCTGGTGGCTCACACCTGTAATCCCAGCACTTAGGAAGGCTGAGGCGGGAGGATCAATTGAGGACAAGTTGAAAACCAATATGGGCAACACAGTTAGACCCCCCTCTCCACAAAAAAATAGGAAAAATTAGCTGGTGATGTGCTAATAGTGACATGCACCTGTAGTCCTACCAATTCAGGAAGCCATAGTGAGAGGATCACCTGGACTTGAATCTAGGAGTTCCAAGACCATGTCTCTTAAAAAAAAAAAAAAAAAAAAGGGAAGAAAGGAAAGAAAGATGAATGTGGGATGTTCTTTAGGATTTTACTGTGGAGGCAAAGATGTCAGATGATAGCTAGAGAGGAACCGAGTAACTGGGGAGTTTAGGTGCATTTTAGATAGGAATCTGAGATGGGACTTAAACACATTTTTCTGCTGAGGAGAAAGAAAGGTTGGAGGGACCAGTAGAGTCCTCCAATGGGCATATCATTAATGGAGGGAATGTCAGAGGAGGAAGGTGGGGAGGGGCTCCAGAGCATAGGAGAAAGAATTCATCCTCACAGACAAAGGCTGGGGCATTTTGAGGTAGGTGATTGTAGGATTTATCTCATTTTCAGGGTTTCCTAAGGGAGACATGTCAGGGTCTCTGAATCTGAAAAGGACAGTCTCACATATTCCCACCCTTTGTATTCATATTGATGAGTGACTGGGTCCTTCCTGATTGACCTGGGGTAATAAAGTCCTTCAGTCTTGTGCCACCCACTGTGCTAGACTCTGGGAACATAAAAAAGTGAAAACAACAGACATAACCCTGGTCTTCATGGAGCTCACGTTCCAATGGAAGAGACAAGGAAACCAAAAAACCAAATAAAACAACACTCATGTGCACAACTGCGTTCTAGTGGAGAGAGAAGCAAAAACAAGCCTCTCTTAAACATGCATGCGTGCACACATACAGAAGAAGGATTTTAAACACAGGAATGATGTAGACAGGGGACCACTTCAATAAACAAAAAGAATTGAGTCCCAGCCCAAACCTGATGAACATATTTCATTGTCACATGTAAGAGGAAGAATTAGCAAAGGAAAATGAGAAGGAGCTGCCAGAGAAATAGAAGGAGAATCAGCAAGGTGGTTCTTGGAGGCTCAGCAGAGGACAGTGTTTGAGAAGGAGATGGTGAACTCTATAGAATGTCATCAAAAGATCAAGATGAAGACAGCTGGTCTTTAGACGCAGCATCAGTGAGAGCCTTAATGTGAGCAGTTTTGTTGTTGATGTGATGAGGGTAAGTGAAGAGAAGCCACTCCAGTGAGATTTTGGCTCTAAGAGGTAGGGGAGAGACAGAGCGAGGGGTATTTGGGTGTCAAGGACGATTTTTTTTTTTAAGGACGACTGTTTCCTGATGGAACTATCTAGTGAAGAGAAATTGTTATTAAGAAATGATAGAATTAAAGTAACCAAAGGGAAGACGATTTTGAGAAAGCAATAGGGAATTGATTTTGAGTACAATGATTAGTACAATTTGAGTACAAATGGAATGCCAGCACCATTCTAGGCTCCAGGAGCTCCAGAGGAAGCTCTGTGCTCATGGAACATACCTACATAAAGGAGATAGCCAGTGAGCTAGTGAGTATGCAGGTAAACAAAATGATGGGCTAAGGGAATGTAGGCATGAGGGGATAGCTGAAAGGAGGGTTGGAGGGCAGCTTTAGATGTAGCAGATTGGGGGGGCGGGGCCTCTGAGGACTTGCCATCCAAACTAGGATAAAAAAGAGACTGTCACACATCATTTGTCAATGGAAAGGAACAAGGAGCATTCTAGGTAGAGGGGTCAACTGCTCAGGCTGCCTGAGTAAGGGCAGACTAGAGGGTTTCAGGTCATTTCAGCCCCTGTTGGTCATGCTCCAGCATTTGGATTTTACTGTTCACAATGGAAAGCCATCAAAGGTTGCTACATACACTTGAGGGTGACGAGGATGAAAGCAGGCTGACCACTCACAGGCAGGGTCATAATTTTGACATATGTGATGATAGATTGAACTAGGGTCTTCACAGTGGAGGATTGATTGAATTCTGAAAAGAATAGGTAGGGCTCCAAAACCACCCAAGACATGGTTGATTTCATTTCAAATGAAAAATGCTAACGTAACGATTTTCTGTGACTTTAAAAGTGGGCAAAACAGGTCTCAAAGCCTTGAGCATTTGCAATAGGCTTTCGGAAACCTTACTCTTCCTGTTTGACAATTTTTCTGAGGTTTCAAGACTTTAGAAGAAGCTGAGCTTCAGTGAATGACAAGGAGTGGGCATCAGGCAACTACAGTGGCTGAGGAAAACATCGCCCTGGTGGAAAAAATGGTTCATGAAAGCAATCAAGTGACATTTAAGGACACTGAAGCAGCACTACAGATTGGATTGCTGGCAGCATCCAAAAGATCCTGCGCGATTATCTTCAAATCAGGGAATTTCATCCTGATGGGTACCTTATACTTTGACAGATGAGCACAAACACATCCATGCTGAATAGTGTAAAGAAATGTTGGTCAGATTCGATGGAGGCAAGTCGGTATGAGTTTCTGACATTGTTACTGAGGATGAAACCTGGATTTACCAGTTTGATCCAGAGAATGTCATTCCACAGTGTGAATTTTTTTCCCCAATAAAGATCCATCAACAAAAGTCAAGTGGCCCTAAAGTGTTGGGAAGAAATTGTGACAACATTCTTCTCCAAAAGCAGTCTTGTTGCATTTGTTCCTCTGGAGGAACAAAGGACTTAATGCTGCTCCGTGGTACACAGCAGTATGCTTTCCAGACGTTTTCAGGACACTTCAAGCATGACAGTGCATCCTCCCACACAGACAACGTCACCATTCAATTCCTGGGGTTCACAGAGGTTAAACTTATGACTCATCCACCGTGCAGTCTTGACCTGGCCCCACGTGATTATTTCCTGTTTCCTATAAGCAAAAATCAAATGCATGGAAGAAGGTTCTCTAGCCCTGGAGAAGCTGTTCATGCTATGAAAGTGAGCCTACAGCATTTGAAGAAAAGCAAAAATTCTTAGAATGTCAGTGATTATTTTGAGAAAATACAGTAATCTAAATGATTTTATGGTTCTTAAGTTTAGTGTATCTCAAAGTTTTTGTAGTATCCTTCATAAATAAACTCAGTCACATTAGCCACATTTCAGGCGCTTAAAAACCATATATGGCTGGTGGCTTCCATACTGGGCAGTGCAGATACAGACATTTCCATCATCAGAGAAAGGCTGGTTTAAACTAACTGGAAACATGTTTGGACTTAGTTGCTTAAGTAAAACCAACTATAGTATAAAGCGTTTTAATAAGTGTCAGTGGGGTGCCACAATAAGGGCTGGCTGAGTGAAGGGAATGAATGGCATAGCACTTCAAAATCTGAGAAGAAAATTATGTCAGAGTAAGAAAATTTATTTCTACTGTGTGGCTTACCCGGTGGGCCTTTGGGATGCATTTTTATGTGACCACTCTCACCTAACCACCAGTTGACCATGTGCTATGAATCCACTTTTTATTTATATCCTGCCTCACTTACAAAACTGATGAAAATTTACCTCTGAGTTCAGGCTATTTGAACTATAAAACATGTAACTTGCATTTTGTCAATTCTAAAATACAGGATTTATTTTTCTTCCCTCTTACTACAGCAGAGGAAGTGTGTTTCTCCAATGGGAGGCCTGTGCCTGCCATTTACAGATTTCCCATCCATATTCTTATGAATGATTGGCTTTTGGATTGAGTGATTTTTTTAATTATATGCTTATTTTTAATGTAAGCTAGCCATAATTATTTTCTTTCTTTTTCTTTTTTTTTTTAAGCTGGCTCTTATTTCTGTTGCATAGAAGTTTACTATCTAAATTAACCCAATTGGGCTATTTTAAGAAATCAGTGCTTGTTCTTTATTTGTATGTACTTTTAATTAAATACAGTTTTTAATGAAAATTTTATCTTGAAATAACTGTATTTCACATGCAGTTGTAAGAAACAATACAAAGAGATCCAGTGTATCCTTTCCCCAATTTCCTCCAATGATAACATCACAGTCAGGATGTTGACATTGGTCCATTCTACCTCTCTTACTCATATTTTCCCAGTTTTACTTGTACTTGTGTGTATTTGTATGAGTGTGTCTGTGCAGTTTTTCACATGTGTAAGTCGTTCCATTTTTGAGAATTCTATGTATTCTAGATACTAGTCCTTTGTTGGATATGTGTTTTAGAAATCTTTCCAGTCTGTGGTTTATCTTTTCATCCTTTAAGTTTGATAAGGTCTAGCTTATCATTTTTCCTTTTGTATATTGTACTTTTGATATCACATTTGAGAACTCTTTACCCAGCCTTAGATCCTGAAGTTCTCCATGTTTTTCTTTAAAGTTTTATGTTTTTACATTTTATGTTTAAGTCTGTGATCCATTTTTAGTTAATTTTTGCAGAAGTGTTAAGGCTAAGTGGAGGTTTGTTTTTGTGTGCTTATGTATATTCAGTTCCAGCATAATTTCTTAAAAAGCCTATTCTTTCACTGTTGAGTTGGTTTTCTTCATCGTCATTTTCAAAAATCTCTGCCATATATTTATGTGAATTTATTTCTAGGAGTTTCTTTTTTAATACCACAAAAGTAGTCCATGTTCATTGTGGATATTTTTATGAGGTGTGAGAGGGTAGAAAATGTAGTCTTATGAGAGAATACTCCCTGTTAAATTTTTTCCATCTTTTTTTTCCACTATTATTTCAAATAATTAAACTTGCACTGCATATAAAAAGGCCCGTTATGAACACTTTCCATGTTATTGCAAATATTTCTTAATACTAATTTAGTGATCCTTTAATATTCTATTTATGATTTAAGTTTCCAGGTTTTGTTTTCGTTAAAAGACCCCTAAAATCTTTGCTTAGTAAACCTTTTAAAAATTATTACTGAGTTAAAAGATTTGGGTATTTTAGGTTCTTGATATTTCATCACCACATTGCTTTTATAGGGATTTTACCCCATTTCCATTATTGTTGTATGCTTTAGATACATTAGCAGTTAACTTTTGAGAATTTATGTGAATGGTTGTTCAATTTGAATTTTCAGATCATTTGATTATTTCTTACTAGCCCTACGTTTGACTTTAGCTCTGTGAAAATTGCACGTGAATTTTAGTGGTTGGGACTAGAGAAAGAAGTATTCCGATAGCATTTACTCATACAACAAATGTAATTTATATTTTATAATTTTGTAATTTATAATAAAATGCAGTTGTGATTTAGGAAAAAGATGGATTTGTTTTTAGGTTGCTTTTATTTTTTAAGAAAACTTCCAGTATAATTACTTCAAACTTAGGTTTATGGTTTGATTTTAATGTCATTCTTTTGCCTCCCTCCAACAGAAAGCAATAGATCTCGCTAGCAAAGCAGCCCAAGAAGACAAAGCAGGAAACTACGAAGAAGCCCTTCAGCTCTATCAACATGCCGTGCAGTATTTTCTCCATGTAGTTAAATGTAAGATCACAGGTTACTTTTTTTTAAAACACTAAAAAAAAAAATTACTCTATTTCATTTATAAAAATTGAAATAAAATGACAGCAAATTCTAAAGCTTCTATTTGCCAAAAAAATTCCACTTTTCTTCCTTGTAACTTTTAAGTATGAGACTTAGCTCACAAATCTGAGAACTATTACAGTTAGCACTTTGTATACCTAAACATCTCAGTGGAAATTACTTTTTATTTTACTGATAATGTACAAATTATGTAAATAGATTTACTCATTTTTCTAAGTGTATTTTTTGAAAACATTCTAACTAGGTCGGGATTACTCATGTATTTTACAAGTATGTATTACATGTTTGCCATGTGCCAGGCACTGTTCTAGGCAGAGGATATAATGGTGAGCAAAATGGATAGAGAGCCCTGCCCTCATGCATCTTAAACCTAATGCAATTGGATAAGTTAAGATTTTCTTTTGAGCTTCCTTGTTTAATTTGAGATTTTATGTCAAAGTAAAACTAGGAATGAACCATAACATTTAAGATACACAGGGCTGATCCCATGTGTGCATATTTTGCAAAGGTTCACTTTTGAAAATAGCTCTGACAGAGGCTTTTATGCAGTAAAATTACTGTGTTGGTGTTATGCATAATATAGAGGATTTCCATCACTTTTTATACTCTCAAATAACATTTATGTAGACATTAGTAGAAATGGTTAGTATGGCTTTACTTCTATTTGTCTTATAATTGGGTTCTTATGGGACAAATAGCTTTCAACTATCTGCACTATGTAAAGTAAGAATATGAAACCCACAGAGTATTAAACAATTTATTATTTAACCTTATCTTAAAATAACCTACTGCCTTGCTCAGATTTTTTTCTGTCTCAGACCCACTGTTGATCGGCAGTCCCACTTGGGAAAAAAATAAAAGAGTTGATAATCATTGGTTATCAATGATGAGGTTGAGATGATTTTCTCTCCATCTCCCAACAGAATTTCCTTGTTTCAAAAATGCAATTAAGAGTTTAAACCTGTCTGTATAGAATTCTCATGGAAAAAAAAATCTCTTATCATTTCCCTTTAATAGATGAAGCACAGGGAGAAAAAGCCAAGCAAAGCATCAGGGCAAAGTGTACAGAATATCTTGATAGAGCAGAAAAGCTTAAGGAGTACCTGAAAAAGAAAGAGAAAAAACCACAGAAGCCCGTGAAGGAGGGACAGCCGAGTCCAGCAGATGAGAAAGGGTATGTGTTTAAAAACATCTGGTTTTATTGTAGCTTTTAACTTTTAATTTCTGAAATAAATTTCTTCTGATTAAACCAGCTGTTTGCAAACCATGGCTCATGGGCTGAACCTGACCTGCTGCCTGTTTTTACAAATAAGTTTCATCAGAACACAGCATTGCCCATTTTTCCTGTTGTCTATGCTGCTTTTCTTGTGATAACAACAAAATTGAGTGGTTGCAGTAGAGACTGTGTGGCCCACAAAACCTAAAATATTTCCTTTATGGAAAAAGATCTGTCAGCCCCTAGTTTGCTAATCTTAGAGGATGACATACCTCAATCTTCCATGACTGCTCACTGGTAGTAGGGAAAACATCTGAAGGAATGGCACTCAGTTATCTTCTGGCCATTAGGTAATATTGAAGTTTAAAATTATAGGAGTTATCTGTGAATTAAATCTTTTTACCACATGGACAAAATGAAAAATAACTCCAATAATATATATAATTTTTTGGATGTCCTTTAAAATTTTTAGATAGACATTTGCTTTAGATTTGCTTAATGTTGTCATCGTAAAGAAAAGCAGCATGGCATAATTTATAAATATTAAAGACCATTTTTGAATGTCTTTCAGAGATATATCACTTCCTGAAGCAGAATTAATTTATTCACCATGTAATATGTGCATGTCAAGTTCTGTAGTAAGCAGTGGGAACATATTCAAACCAGGTTTTCCCTGATTATATTCTCCAGGGTATCCCAAAAATTGCCCGTTAAATCTCCATACAAAGGGAAAATGAGAAATTGTAGCTAAATTTACCTATATTTATAAAATATTTATTATAAAATTTTGCGAAAGGGTGGCAAATACATAGAGGGTATTTTGTACAATTTTGTAGTGAATATTTTGTTAATACGGGTACATTTAGCTACAATTTCTCAGTTTTCCTATGTATAAAGACCTTAGGGGTGACTTTGGGGATACCTTGTATTATTATTATTATTTTAATTTTATTGATTTTTTTTTTTTTTTTTTTGAGACAGAGCCTCAAGCTGTCACCCTGGGTAGAGTGCTGTGGCATCACAGCTCTCAGCAAAATCCAACTCCTGGGCTTAAGTGATTCTTTCGCCTCAGCCTCCCAAGTAGCTGGGACTACAAGCACCCGCCACAACACCTGGCTATTTTTTAGTTGTTGTTGTCATTGTTGTTTGGCAAGCCCGGGCTGGATTTGAACCTGCCAACTCAGGTGTATGTGGCTGACGCCTTAGCTGCTTGAGCTACAGGCACCGAGCCAGACACCTTGTATTATTAACTGGTGCCAGAAGTGGTTTCAAATGACACATTCTTAAGAAAATGAGATCCTAGGGTGGAGTTACCTGGTCTGGTTGGGCTTGGAAGCATTGAGGCTCTGCCTAACTTTATAGGATGTGGTACTTATAGTTCATGGTACATGGTGGGACCTGTTACTCAGATAATCCCCTGTGGTCAGGAGGAATGAAGTGCCTTTTAGACAGTGCTTTGTGGCTGCTATCACAGAGAACATGCAGAATTTAAGAACTAGAGTTGACATGCCGCCTCACACTGTGTGGCAGAGTTTGAGAAAAATTATAAGTTTTGTATTTTTTGTTCAAGATGTGATCAGGGAACCAGGGAGTTTCTGTTAACACTCTGAGGACATTTTACCTTTTGCACCTATGGTGACAGTCCAATCTTATGGATTATTGAATTTGAACTTACATGAAAGTAAGGATGGTCAGTGTAAGATAGGGACTCCAAACATAAAATGAAAATACCGGGAAGAATTGATCCTACTATGAGTGCCAGGGATCTGCAGCTCTGCCTGAAACTCCGTTGCTAGCAGCAACTTGTCTCTTTCCCTGTCTGTTGAAGTTCTTGTCTAGTCTTGCTTGAAGACCCTGTGGGGATCTCTCCTGAGGTGGTTGCCTGACTGGGAGATGCCCATTCTTCTCCCATACTAAAGAGCAATCTTACAAACGGTAGGACCCACTTTGGCTAATTTAAGCAAATAGGGATTTATCATGTGGTATTACCTTATAGAATTTTGGGGCAAGAGAGTTAAGTTTGGAATCCTTATCACTAGACATGCCCAGTTATGTCTGGGTTGTTCCAGTAGGGGTCCCACTGTTGACACATACACACACACACACACACACACACACACACACACACGCTCAGCTTCCCAGTGCTTGTGAGCAGACAGTAGAATCTCTGCTGCAGCACCCTCAGCAAAACCTGAACATTTGGAGGGCAGCGCCATATACCAAGGGTGGTGGGTTCAAACCCAGCCCCTGCCAAACTGCAACAAAAAAGAAAATAGCTGGGCATTCTGATGGGTGCCTGTAGTTCCAGCTACTCGGGAGGCTGAAGCAAGAGAATTGCCTGAGCCCAGGAGTTGGAGGTTGCTGTGAGCTATGACACCATGGCGGTCTACCGAGGGCGATACAGAGAGACTCTGTCTCTAAAAAAAAAAAAAAAAAAGTGAACATTTGGTCTCCTGGCGAGCAGCCCCTACCTTCTTGAAAGAACTTTGATCTCATGTGGAGCCCTAACTATAAGGGAACCCCCAGAAGGCAGTTTTTTATGAGTGCAGCCTTTACAAGTGGGTGGAATGAGTGTCCAGTCAGTCAGGTTTGCAGTTTCTACCTCACCCAAAAGCCCCACTATCCTAAAAGACAGTCCCATTTTGGCATAAAACCTGCCAAGCTTTATATCCCCCTTTATATCTTAAGGTTTTAAAAATTATCTAATGCTATATTTTTTGCTTTACCATTTTTTTCACTCAACATTGTATCAGGAACACCTTCCAATAAATATTTCTATAATATTATTTTTAAAGGTCGTAATGTTTTCCATCATATGCTAATCTTCTCAATTGAACATAAATTATTTCTGGTTTTTCCCAGTTGGCAAACTGTAGGTGGGATCATCTTTATAGTTAATCCTTGAATTCATTTTAAATTATTTCCTCAGGATAAATTTCTGAATATGAAATGAGTACTTGTTCTTTGCATTTAGTTCATTGTCATCAGAAAGCTTCACTGATCCTTTGGAACCACAGACTAAAGGTTATAGGCTCGTGTACCTTAGATAATTAGTATTCTGGATTTTTTGCTCCTGGTATGACTTCTTGTTCTACTTTATATTTTGCCTGGTCCTGATGTTTTTATTGTTGTTTGCAGTTCATCTTAAATCCTTCATGGAATGATGAGTGGGGCATGCATTTATGAATTAATACACATGCAGGTGTGTCATGGGAATTTGGAGCTAGTTCTTCTTTATTTTGGTCATTTTATCACTCTTCTGTTCATGATTCTCTATTGATAATGTGCCTGCTTCCTATTTTATTTAATATAGTCTTAAAAATAGTAACATAAGCCTTATTTGATAGTAATGAGTGATTATTTGGATATATTAAATTCTTTTTATTAGGAATGACAGTGATGGGGAAGGAGAATCTGATGACCCTGAAAAAAAGAAACTACAGAATCAACTTCAAGGTTACTTTAGATTCCATTTTTAAATTTTCTGTCTTATTTAAAAGACTCAAAGTGAATTGTCTATTTGAATTGTAGCATTTATCCTGGTCTCACACTACAAAATCCATTGCTATTAAGATTCACTGCTGTCAGAGGAACAGAACTAATTAGGAACTGCACTTGGCTTTTTGGCCATTGCTGTAACTTGTTCATTGATGGTTTATTTCGTGTCTAATCTACTCTTCCTCATCTGCCTGTTAGTGTTCCTGTTTACATTTCTCTTTGAGCTTTCTGTTTTTACCATTCTGCCAGTATCTATATTAAAGTAAATTCTTGGACTCTTACTGCAACAATTGCTATGGCTTTTGAATATACTGCATTCAAAAACTAAATCATTGATTTAAATAACTTTGTTAATTTACAAAGATGGTAAATTTGGCAGCTCTCAAGAAAAGTATTACAGATGTGCAGATTTACTTTCCCTTTTTCATTGTCTACTTCCATTGCATCCTTTTCTTTCCTTCTTTCCTGTCTTCTTCCTTCCATCTTCCTAAGCATATTGTCTTTCCTGCCTTTGAGGAGATTAGATCATCTTTTGTTTTGTTTAGAAAAGGTAGATAAACCTCAACTGAACAAGTACTTTTGCTACTCCAGAATCAGTGTATTTAAATACAGTATTACAACCACTTTGTGTAAGGTTTGGTGTTTTTCCGAACACTTTGGTACTCATGTCATTTGATTTTTAGTTTAGGCAAATGACATTATTTGCATTTCACTAATGAGGAGGTGGAAATACAAAGGTGAAAGTGAACTGCCCCAGGCATCTAGCCACCCCCCTTGGCTACTGACTCCTGCTGACTCCTTGCAGGCAACTAATTTCTCATCACACTATCTCAGAAAGGGTTTTGGCACATAAAACTTAACCCAGACAATTTTATAGTGCATTTCTTTAATGTCATTATTTCATGTTATCTTCTAACTTTTTAAAAATTATTTTTTATTAAATCATAACTTTGTACATTGATGCATTTATGGCGTTCAGGGTACTGCTTCAATAACTTTGATGAAATAGTCTTCCTCAATTTAAAGATGACAAAATTTTTTTCTAGGTGCCATTGTTATAGAACGACCCAATGTGAAGTGGAGCGACGTTGCTGGTCTTGAAGGAGCCAAAGAAGCACTTAAAGAAGCTGTGATACTGCCTATTAAATTTCCTCATCTTTTCACAGGTGAGATGACTTTTAAATAATTTTATTTGATAATTTTTAAAAACACATTGATGTCTGAGATAAAGCATTGTGAACTCTTGTCACCATATCATGAATTACCTTAAGTAAGTTGTGACTGTTAGGAGGCAGTGATATATCTTTACACAAAAAGGTTTTATTTTGTATATGTATCTGTATTTGCAATACATGTTGCAGAACAGCCTAAATGACAAACCAGTAGTTGTCCACTTGCAATGGAAAGCTACAAACTTAGTAAAATGTAGTATACATCTATACTAATAAATGTACATCAACATTATAATTCATTGAAGAATTTCACATCTGTTATAAAGATCTAAAAGTGAACTATAAGATGTGTGTAGTATGATTCTGCATTTTTTAATAAATGTGTGTGATGAGAAGCATAGATGGATTAATTTAAAACATGTGCCAAGGAGAAAGGTTATAACTTTTGCCTTTTATTTGAATTTTTTGCCATGGTCATGTATTAATTTTAAAAGAGTATTTCTGTTTTTTAAAAGGAAGAGTAAGAATTATTTAATAGCTTCAGATGAAGTACGTATCAAAGTGCATTATCACCATGAAGAAAATGGTACAGACCCACCCTCTCAAGATAGTTTAAGTTCTAATTCCAGTTCTGAGTGATCTGTCTGTACTGAACCATTCCTTCACATCATCCTTGTCGTGAGTGACAGCCTGTGTCTGTGATCTGACCACACCCCCAGTCTAACAGTTAGGTTTTTCTTCTTGAAAACAAACTAATTTTTGGATAGAGCAAATCTAATTTTGCCTCAGGCTGAACAGGTCCCGACAGTGATGTCATACAGAGCAGTGATGAGGAGTGAAGAACCTGTGAGCCAGGTGATGTCCGCCTAGCTGTGAGGCACAAGTTACAACCTAACCTGAGGAAAGTGAAACTGACAGTGTAAAAGCTGACCCCAGTAATCCTATAAAGGTGCAGAAATAGGGTTGAACTCAGTTCATGTTATACTTATACTAGATTTTCCATACACGAGTCATTTATGTCTCATTTTCGTGGATTTTCATCAGATACGTGTACCATTATTTATTAAAGTATAGCATAAAGAGACAAAGACATACAGGAAGCCCTAAGTGTTAGGCATTGTAATTATCACAAAGCAAGCATGCCAGTGCAGTGCCCACCCAGATCCAGAAATACAGCGTCATCAGAGACCAGCGGTAGCACTTCTTCCTCTTTCTTCCTCAGAGGTGATTACTTCCTCTTGACTTTTGTTTGAGGGTTTGTTATTTGTGTTGTTTTGATTGAGCCTTGACATGTTACCTGAGCTGGTCCCAAACTCCTGGGCTCAAGCAATTCTGCTATCTCAGCCTCCTGAGTAATATAGTCACTGCACCTAGCATCTTGACTTTTAACACCATAGGTTATTTTTTGCTGGTATTTGAACTTTAAATCATCTCACTTATTTTTACGTAGTAACATTATGTCAAAAGACTGCGTTGTATGTCTATGTTCTTATTAAAAAGATAATTATTATTTTTTTAATTACTTAAAAAAAGAAGATAATCGTATACAACTAAAAGTATTTCATATACCAGTGGTATATTTGCCACACTCAGGAGAACACTGACTTATAATTGTATATGTGTGAAATAAAATAGAATTCAAAGTAAAAGGTAAGGTTTTTGTAAAGTAAATAAAAAAATAATATTCGTTTTTGCCATCAGTCATCTGCTATCTTTCTTCTGCAGTGACTGCACATCTTGTATCTATCCATAGTTCATACCTAGCAATTTTTTAAATGTGTATTTAATAGGTTACTACCAGCTGTAACCCAGCCTGTTTTATTTAGATAGCATTATAATTTCTCATTAGCAAAGTTGAGGTGCAAGGAACTGATACATTCACTTGTTATATTTTGGCCAAACTGGAACTTAAGGTAGAATCCCCTTATCATTACCTAACCATGAAAGTCTGCTCTGTGTAATAAATACTAACCTGTGCTTTCTCAAGTCATCCAAAATTTATTAGGTTCACTCCTCTAAAGGTCATAAATATTTAAAAGAAAATCTTCTTCCCAGCTGCTCATTCTTTTTGACTATAGCTTTTATATAATATTCTGGTATTGAATAATGCACACAGAAGGAAATGATCAGAAAGTGCCTTCTGGCTGAATTTTTTTTCCGCCACTGGATTGTAACCCCGTGAAGGGCAGAAATCCTTTTGTCTGTCCTCATTGCTTTTGTTACATACTGGTTGAATGAATGAATGAACAAGCAAATGAACTGCTGTTAAAAAGCTTGTGGTTATATATACTCACTTTTGACATAGTGATCTCTAGAAAAAGCAAATAAAACACATTTAACACATACCTTAAATTGGTTTATTTTTAAAATATCATTTTATCATTACTGATAGCTTTAGACTGAAAATCTTTTTACAGTATTCTTCAGTATGGATGATGTCTGTGGTAACCAGAATTAATAGTCTTAAAATTCTCTTGTTATTTTTCTAATACAAATTTTAGGCAAAAGAACACCTTGGAGGGGAATCCTATTATTTGGACCACCTGGAACAGGAAAGTCCTATTTAGCCAAAGCTGTAGCAACAGAAGCAAATAACTCAACGTTTTTTTCAATATCTTCTTCTGATCTTGTTTCAAAGTGGCTAGGTGAAAGTGAGAAGTAAGTGGTAAATCAAGTTAAAAAAATTTTTTTCTTGGCTTAGTAGTCTGTTTAAGTAATGGATTTTTATATCAATAATAGATATTCAGAAATTTGACGTAGTATACGTACTGATTTCTCTGTCAAATCAATCCCTAATTTGAAATTTATTTTGTGGAAAAAAGATAGTATATATGTATAACTTAGTAAATCATAAAGTGAATTATCCAGTTCTAGTATTCTTATTTTCTATACCTGAAATATTATTAGACTTTTAATCTGTTATTGTAATATTGGTATATTGCTTTGTTTTAGTCTCTGTATTTTTTAGAGACTGAAAGGTTTCATTTATTTTTAGACTGGTTAAGAATTTATTCCAACTTGCCAGAGAGAACAAGCCCTCCATTATCTTCATTGATGAAATTGATTCTTTGTGTGGTTCAAGAAGTGAAAATGAAAGTGAAGCTGCTCGTAGAATTAAGACAGAGTTCCTAGTTCAAATGCAAGGTAATATTACTGATTTTTAAAATAGTTCCTGTTTATTGTATAACCATTATTTTCTATCAATAATGGGGGGAACATTCAAGCAGAATTTCTCCACTCTTAATAAACTGATTCATTATGCCATGTTTATGGTTTCCATATGCCTACATAATTTTACCCAGTTGTAATCATCTTGCAGGACTCACTTATACAAATAGTGAAGAGATTAAATTTTGCTGTAACATATTTGGAACAGTATTAGTAAAAGTAATGTGTATACTTCAACTGAAATCCTTTAAGAGCCATTTTGGAAAGAATATTGCTGGTATTGTCCACAATTTAGGAGATTTTATTCTTGGGAATATATTTGCATCATATTCCAATAGTGTCATATTTGAGTAAATATAATTTTTTCAGACAGAGACTCTCAAGATGAGGCACTTTTGTGTTAAACCCCACATTTCTTAATAGAACACAGGGAAGAGATTTACTTTAAATGACAAATTATTTAAAATATTACCTATTTTAATGCAGGGGTTGGTGTGGACAATGATGGAATTTTGGTTCTGGGAGCTACAAATATACCCTGGGTTCTGGATTCTGCCATTAGGCGAAGGTATGATGATCCAGTAAATTCCTTATTTCTAGCTGCAGATATAAAGGAAATGATAATTCCTCTCTTTATAGTGAGGGGTCTTTCTGATAACATTTCACAGAAGTTGCTCTTCTCCCTTGGGAAAAGATGGGGAGACATCACATTCACTTGTTTGCTTGCCTGCTATATCGAAGGTAAAAGATTTCCATACACTGTAGTCTTTCACATTGGAAAATACATTACCTAAGGCTTAACCTTTAGTTCAGATTAAGCTTAGTGGGTCCTGCTGCTTCAAAAATTTATAGTTACAGCTTGGTATTTTAGTACAATCCTTTCATATGTAAAAGTTTAGTAAAATGGCCATTATATAAGTCAAAGTAAGATAACCAAGGTAGATTTTTAGTAAAAAAAAAAAACAAAACTTCTCTTTTTTAAGTTGAATATGAAACTTCAGGTGTAAGAAAGGTATACTGATGCCTCACCTTCCACTGCTTCATAGTTTTATACTCCATTCATTTAATTTTGTGTGGTAAAAATTAGCGCTGCATTTTTGCCATGTTTAATGCTATTCAGTATGGTTTGCCAGCATGCTAGATAACTTTCTAATACCAAAAAAGCAAATGTGCTGGATACTTTTGAAAAATGGCCTAATTCTAAAATTCTTCTCATTGCCCTCATTGCCACAGAGTTACCTAAGGGAGTAAAGTCTGTACAGACCAACCACTTAAATTGTCCGTCAGTGCTTATTCCCATCTCCATGTACTGAAATTCTAAGAAGACAAGCAGAATTATTATTAATATAATATAATGTTTATAATATGCAATTATTTGTTCTGAATATATTCATTATAATAATATGGATATTTTTGTGAAATAAATACATTTAATTCTACAAGATGTTGAGGAATTTTACTGTTTTGAATTTAGAGAATTAATTAATTATCAACTCCTATTTAAAATTGTTGATCATTAACCCCTTCCTGGATCAAGAGTTCAGAGTACAATTCCATGAGAAACGAATCCTCTAGACATGCCTTTTTTACGTCATGAATTCTATACCAATAAACACAATGGTCAAAATAACACAAAAGTGATGTGAGAAAGACTAAACCCTCCAAGCTAGTTCCCTGGCTTTTTTCATTTTGTTTGGTTTTACACATTAACTGCCATGTGAGTTGCTAGAGTTGTGATCGTGAGTACTTGAAAAGCATATGTATGCTTTTGACCTAATGTCTCTTAGGTCATTATGTCTCTTGACCTGATAAAACACCATGGTCTCAAGGACCTTGTTTTTGTAATGTGGCAGTCGACGTGTTAATGTGTTCTGGACATTCTCCCTTTAGCCTAAATACGTATGTTTAAAACCTTGGTTCATATAGACTCACCTAACTATTCAACTCAACTTGTTGTAATTGAGAATAGCTAAATATCTATTTCTTCTTAAAAATACCTTAATTTTCAGTTAAAATAAAGTATAATATCCTTGATGTAATTTATCTTTTAAGATTTGAGAAACGAATTTATATTCCTTTGCCGGAAGCCCATGCCCGAGCAGCAATGTTTAAACTGCACCTGGGGACCACTCAGAACAGTCTAACAGAAACAGACTTCCGAGAACTTGGGAAGAAAACTGATGGTTATTCAGGGGCAGATATAAGCATCATTGTACGTGATGCACTTATGCAGCCTGTTAGAAAAGTACAGTCAGCTACTCATTTTAAAAAGGTAGGTCTCTTATATCTATCCTCTCATATATTTTGTATTCAAAAAATTTGGAAGAGTTTCAGTGTGTTATAAGTACTTACAATAAATAGATTTATGTAATAGAAATTTATTTCTGTTTCACTGAAATAAATTATCCAATCAAGTTTATTAATAGCCATTATCAATAGTCTCAATGTGTCTTAAATTTCTCAATGACTGTGGATCACCAGTTACAGTAGACGTCTCAATGGTTCTATCCTTTACTCTTTTTAAGGCTAATTATTTCAATTAGCAAAAATAATTTTTGCCTATTTTTTCTTTTATTTATCAAATCCAGCAGGGGTATCCAACCTGTAGCCATTGGGCCACCTACAGATTATGTGAGGACTATTTTGCTTCTCTTTGTTGTTGGATATTGCAAAAAGTATCATGGGCTTTGGTTTTGTTTTTTGCTCATTAGCTTTCATTAGTGTTTTTATATTTAATGTGTGGCCTGAGACAACTTATTCTTCCAGTGTGCGGCAGAAAAGAGAAAAGGTTGGATGCCCCTGGTTGATCTGGGACCCAGAGGTAGATCAGAATGAAGAGCAGTCAAAAAAGACAAAAATCCCTGACCTCGTGCAGCTGAAATTTTTGTGAGGAAAGACAGATAATAAAATATGCATAATAAGTAAAGTGAGGATGTGTATTTCTCCACACCTACACCAGTCCTGAAATAATACTTAAAGTTAATCATTCTAAAACAGATCTGAAATAGCCCCCAATATGATACAAATTTATTTGCCATCTAAAATACATTACACAGGTGGTGCCTGTGGCTTAGTGGGTGAGGTGCCGGCCCCATATACTGAGGGTGGCGAGTTCAAACCCAGCCCCGGCCAAACTGCAACAAAAAAATAGCCGGGCGTTGTGGCAGGCACCTGTAGTCCCAGCTACTCAGGAGGCTAAGGCAAGAGAATCGCCTAAGCCCAGGAGTTGGAAGTTGCTGTGAGCTGTGACGCCACAGCACTCTACCAAGGGCGATAAAGTGAGACTCTGTCTCTAAAAAATAAAATAAAATAAAATAAAATAATCATAAAATGACCTTGCAATTACATTTAGTATTTAATTTTGTATTTATATTTGAAAGAAAGAGTTTTTGTTGAAAGACAAAAAGATTCAGTAATTTTAAACTAAAGCTGCCAAATATCACAGAATTTTCTCAGCAATGGACAGCAAAGCAACTTACAAGAATTATTTATTTGAGTCTATTTTTGGTCTCTAAGATTACTGCTTATTAAGAAGTAGAAGAAAAAAATAGAAAGTTTAGCTACAGGTAACTGTTGCTTCTTCTTTTAACTCTTTTTCTACATGTATATAAGTAATTTTTTGTAAGAAATTTCAAATTATAGAAAAGCATCAATAAAAAAAACTAAAACCAACCCAAACTCTGTCCTTTTACTTAGAGAAAACTACTCTTTGTTGTATATTCTCAATTTTCTTCAGAAGTAAACATTTAAACCAAACATATAAAAATATTAATACATTTTCAACTTTCCTAATGTTGGCCTAAATCTTAATGTGTATTTAATTTTTTCAAGTAAATATTTCAGATTGCTATTTATTTCAGGTTCGTGGACCTTCCCGGGCTGATCCTAACCATCTCGTAGATGATCTCCTAACACCCTGCTCTCCAGGCGACCCTGGTGCCACTGAAATGACATGGATGGATGTCCCTGGGGATAAACTTTTGGAGCCAGTGGTTTGCATGGTTTGAAATTTTGTTTGTTAAGAAAACTTTTAAAACATTACATTTTGTAATTTGCCAAAGATAAAATTTTCCACTTATATGTGACTTGCTGGGAAATGTTAGTATGAACAGGCATCTTTATTTAATGCTGTTGAGTCATGTTAAAAATAGTAAAGATTAGCTGCACACAGTAGTTTGCACCTGTTTTCATTTCTCCTAACACTTTGGGAGGCAAAGGTGGGAGGATCACTTGAGCTCAGGAGTTTGAAGTTGCAGTGAGCTATCATGATACTACTCTACTCTAACTTGGGCAACAGAGTAAGACCCTGTCTCTAAATGAATGAATGAATGAATGAATAATTAAATTTAAAATATTTTAAAAAGTATTAAAAAAATTTTTTTCGTAGAGATAAAGTCTTGCTCTGTTAGCCAAGCTAGAGTACAGTGGCAGGATCATAGCTCACTGAACTTCCAACTCCTGGGCTCAAGAGATCTGAGCACTTTGCCCTCCCAAAGTGCTGGAATTATAGGCATGAACTACCAGCCAAAAATTATTTTTAAAATATTTTCTTGGGCTTTGATGAAACTTTTAAGTGAAAAGGCTAAAAGCTATTTTTTTTTTTTTTTTCAAAAAAAGATTTGTTAAGACTTAGCTAAAAAGTAGAATTAGTGAAAAAATTTTCCCTGAATCTCATCACATTTTTAAAAAAATAACCAGAAATGCTAATGCTTGTATCACTGTATTCAAGCAGTTTTTTTTTCTGTTTTACTTTTCTAGGTTCCATAGAAAGTTTTAAGTAATGGCAGTTCTTAAAAATTTTAACTGGAGCCTGTGGCTCAGTGGGTAGGGCACTGACCCCATATACTGAGGGTGGCAGGTTCAAACCCAGTCCCGGCCAAACTGCAACCAAAAAATAGCCGGGCGTTGTGGCAGGTGCCTGTAGTCCCAGCTGCTCGGGAGGCTGAGGCAGGAGAATCGCAGAAGCCCAAGAGCTGGAGGTTGCTGTGAGACGTCATGGCACTCCACCTAGGGTGGTAAAGTGAGACTCTGTCTCTACAAAAAAAAAAAAAAATTAACTAATTTAAACAACTTTTATTACAAAAAATAACATTTTTATGGTTTCTATTGAGGAATTAATTATAGGTCTTTATTATTTTGAAAGGTATATTGTTTTTAGAAAGCTTAGAGAGATTGAAAATTTATATTGATTATGTTTTCTTTATAATGAACACTCAATTTTCAAAATTTTCTGTGTCAGTTATAGATTTTTCAAAGAACTTTATGATAAGTTTAACAGTAACTTCCAGAAAAATATTTATATGCTATACAAACATAGACATATGGATATTTATGTATGTATGTACACATCTATATATTTATGCTAATTAATCATAGTGTTTCTCTGAGAAGTTATTCAGAAACCCCTTTTGTGTCAGTCCTTGATATATTTAATTTTTTGTTCTCTGTCCTGCTTTGAATAATTGACAGTAACTTAAGAGTGGTCTCTCATTATTTTCCATGCTATTTTACAGGAGACATAGCCTAAAAAATAGTTTTTAATCAATCTCTGATATAAGCATATTTTCTTACCATTTCAATCTTAATTTTAATTAATTGTTTTTAAATTCTGGTTAGTTGATTTTAGCAAAATAATATTCTGCTTTAAGTTTAAGTGAATACCCACATTTCTTTTGAATTGTACTTACTTAGAAAACTGATCTCTTGTTTAAGAAAAACAGATGAGGCCAGAAATTAGATCATGAACATACCTTGGGGGACCTTGGTCCTCAAGCTAAGAGGGTCATACTTCTGATAGGTAATGGGGAGCCACTGAAAGGTTTTGATCAATTCAGGGGAAGAAATTGGAAGTTTCTACACAAAAGAATAACATATCAAAGATATCTTTTAGAAAGAATAAGGGAGTTTAATTGTCAATATCTTATGGCCTACTGCAGATTTAGATTAAAGTTAGCAATAATAATGATAATGCAATGATTTTTTAAATTTCTTAACTATCATTAATATAACCCACCTTCCTTCTTTTCTCTGACAGTCGGATATGTTGAGGTCACTCTCCAACACAAAACCCACAGTCAATGAACATGACTTGTTGAAAGTAAAGAAGTTTACAGAAGATTTTGGTCAAGAAGGCTAAACCAAAGATGAGGAGGATGTTTACCATATGTATTGTTCCTTCCATAGATATTTTTTGCCTTTCTTGAATAGCATCCAGATTATTTCCAGTGAAACTTTTTTTACCACAGGGAAATTATACATCTTACTTCAGAGTTCCTTTAAGTTTTATATTGTACTTTTTCTCCATTATGTATCAAATGCTCCTATTAAAAAATAGTATAAAATAATAGGTTATAAAGAAATAAGTACTACATGAATGGCAAAAAAATGAAATTACCCATTAAAAAGAATATTAGAAATTGACATGCAAATCTTTAAAATTTTTATGAATGGTGGTCTTTATAAAGAGCATTTATCATTCATTTCTTTTGGACTAAAATGAAATAGGGCTTATTTTATATTTTTAAAACATTCTTCAACATTTTTATTAACAACATAAAATTTATTTACTAAAAAATTAAAAATGATAGAATCTTTACTCTCAGGGATGGGCAATAAAAAGCAAAGAGCACTGCGATTGGATTTGAAAGATTTTGAATTGAGTTACTGCCAGTGCTCTTTTTGATTTTAATGGGTTGATTCCTGTGTAGATTTAAAGAGTTTATTTAAAAGCAGCAAGCTTTTATATTTAATTAAATGATACCTTTCACTGTGCAATCTCAAGAGAAAGACTTTCTAAATTACACATTGTCTTTACCTTGAAGAAGAAAATTGTCTATCTCAGTGTCTGTCTATAACAGGATTGACCAAAACAGGTGGTAAATAAGTATGTAATTTTAAAATAACTGTCATGAAATACTGTAATAGGAACCTTTGATGATAAGGAAATGGTCTCCGTTTGGATTATGGGAACTTTCATATGTGTAATGTTGGTGTATGTGTGTACATATATATATTATATAAATTTCTTTTTGTAATGTAAGGTAGTAGTATACGATCTTGTCTTTTCACCTTTTGAGTTCAGGGAACAGTTTGTCCTGGCCACAGGACATGTTAGCTATCTAATGCTTCATAAAGCTTTAGAAATGAGTTGATGACTCATTCACAAAATACAAACATGGTAATTATTTTAATATCTTCAAATAATCTGAGGGTGTGTGTTATACACTTTAGCATCAACACTAAGTTGTGCCTTCTACATTTGCATTGGCTATACATGCAAAAGATTATTAAGTTAGTTAGAATGAGGTAGATTGCTTAATTACTATGAAGTTCTGCATTACAAATGCTATAGAATAACTTGCATTTTTAAAGTATATTTGCACATTTTACATATTATGCTATATGGTTGCCTTTGGGTTTTCTGTACAGATTGTTTTTGTTAATATTAAATGGAAATCATAGGCTTGAAACATGGTGTTCTTACATGAAGTAAATTGATATATCCTAGTATTGGCTATATTCTGTGTATGCTTCTTTATTTTGGGGCCTTCCATGCAGAAGAAAATATTATCTAAATTGAAGAATGTATACATGAAAATTCTGTTTTTTCAACAAGTTTTACGTGAGGGTTGGGAATTAACTTAGTGAACCAGCACTAAATTATTTTTGGATTAGATTAATTAATATACCTTCTTTATCAGCCTCAGAATTATCCAGTATTGATATTGACTATGTAATTAGGAGAATTAACATAATTGTATTATTATGCATACAATAGTTGAAATCTAGAATTTTTGTCAGTTTCAAAAATTTGAGCAAGTATTCTACTTACATTGATCAAATACATGACCAAGTTAAATATGTAAGCCTAGTACCAATGATAAGTGGATACTTCAGTACATTTAATTCTTCATGTGCTCTAAGAGCTGTGTCACTCTCCATATCACTTTGAGCGTTAGCTCCATTTTCTAAATTTCTGGGTCCGAAGCTAATTATGAAGCCTAATAACTTTAGGTTTATTCTAGAATATAGGAGAGCATGCTTACTAAACCGTGTCCATGTGTTCTTTGTGTACAAGTACTCAAAAGAACCTGAGTGTGCTCTGGGTATGCTCTGTTTCTCTGGCTCTTAACCAATATAAATTTTGGATATTTTCTGAGCCAACAGAAAATTGTTGCTGACCGTCTCTGTGAGCTGTACCCTAAATTTTTAAAAGCATTTTGGCTCAGCCTGAGAAATTTATAGGGACTACTTATAAAGCATGTCAATACAACATAGATTTCTGACTTCATTGTCAGCTATTCATTCTGCAGGAAAACATGATGAGTGAATTTCATTATTAATGCATGGTAGCTCCATTTAGCCACTTTCTTTGTTGCAGCAGGTTACACAGGAAGCAACATGGGGTACACAGGTTGACACTGGTTACCTCAAGTTTCGGAGCTCTCACAGGTGCCATGTTCTTTCCTACCTCCATTCTTTCATTGATAACATTTTCTAATACAATGTTCTTTTCTCTGCTAGTACAAATCACATACTTTCATTAAAACCTACTTGATGAATCAGGTAATCTTTTCTAGGAAGAATCTAAACTATCCTCATCCTATCTTTGGATTTCCTTAGCCCTAAGTTGATGGTATCTTAAGATTTTTCTCCCTTTCAAACATGTTCTGTTTGTCTTGTTTAAATCATTTAGATTGTAAGCTCTGAGAATGAAATTTTTCCTAGTAAATTTTTACTACTGGACACAACTTACTAGATGTTTTACAAAGCCTTGAAAAAGGGAAGGTAGTTCTTATTTTGATCTACCTCATGGATTATCTGTGAGACTTTATGAAACAGCTAAGATTATAAGGTGGTTTTGTTCTTACTGGTCTAGTGAAGTTGTGATATATTCTTATCTTGGTTATTGGGAACTTCGAAATTTGAGATAAGCTAGAGCCGACTTCTACCGGCTCACAAGAACCAATTATGCTGAGGCAGGAGGATCGCTTGAGGCCAGGAGTTGGAGACCAGCCTGGACAACATAATGAGAACCCATCTCTACAAAAAATTTTTAAAGATTAGCTGGGTGTGGAGACACACTTGTAGTCCTAGCTGTTAGGGAGACTTGAGGTGAGAGGATCACTTAAGCCCAAGAGTTCGAGGTTGCAGTGGGCTGTGATCACATCACCTGAACTCCTGCCTGAATGAATGACAGCAAAACAGACCCTGTCTCAAAAAAGAAAAAAAAGTATACATACTGTATCTATTTCCCAGTGACCTCATACTGGCAACTTGAAATCTGCCATGATAGGAGTATTTATCCCACAGAAATCAGCAAAAGCTACAGTTAGCCAAACACAGCAAGGACATCCTGTAGTCTAATATTGAAAGATTAATATTTACTACATCTACAGAATTGAAGGAGAACAGTTACCTTCAAATTATAGATCCATAAATAGTGACAGGCCAACGCCCATTTGTAATTCCTTCTAAAACTTCACAAACTAGCTATAGAAAAGCACTTCTTAATAAAAGAGTACCAAAGAGACTGTAGCAGACATCATACTTAATTGTGAATTTTTGAAAACTTTACTTCCCAGGATTAGGTAAAAAGTGTTCACTGTTAACCATTCCTCTTAAATTTTGTACAGGAGATTCAGCCAATGCAACCAAAAGAAATAAAAGGCTTAAGGATTAAAAGGAAGAAACAAAATTGACATTCACAGATGACATTGTGTATGTAGAAAACTGATACAAGCTATTAGAAATAGTGTGAATTTAGCAAGGTTATAGAATTAAAGTCCACAAATAGAATTATTTCTATATTCTAACAATTAGAAATTGAATTTATGAAAAACAATAACAATTACAGTAGCAGCAAAGAGAACCAGATACCTCAAAGTCTACTCAAAGACTTGCAAGAACTCCACATACCACACACAAAACTATGAAACATTACCAAGAGAAACTATAAATAAGTGGAGGGACGGGGCCTATAATTGAGTTCGATTACTCTTACAAAAAATACCAGGATTAGTTTACAGATTTAATGCAATTCCAAATCTGGATGTGGGTGATTGATACAAAGATGTGCATATATTTCTAAAAGCTCAAACTACTTATAAAAATATGTCCTATTCGACATTCCCTGACCAGGAGCTGCGGGAGCCACGCAACCCTGCGTCCCCCCTCCTGTGTCCTCTCAGCCTCCACATTAGCTCATCCATCTGTCCAGAGACTCAGGTAGCTGCGTGCCCTCTGGAGCCCTACCTGCCTCTGCACAGAGCCCTTCTCCTGGCCAGAGACTGCTAGAGCCTTGGGCTCCCTGTGCCAAAGTCACTGGGTGCCAGGCACAGAGAACTGTGCGCACCACCCCCAGCCCTGCTGCTGAATC
>CAUYPK010065469.1:0-18040 GCA_963574355.1 Loris lydekkerianus
CCAAGAAAGAAGGCATATGCAGATTTCTACAGAAATTATGATTCTATGATAGATTTTGAGGAGATGAGGAAGGCTGGTGTCTTTCAGAGCGTAAAGTGATTTTGGAATATAAAGAATTTCTTTGGGCTGATTTACATAGACATTTGTCACTGATCTGTGTTCCTGAGCTATGAATATGAGTGATAAATAAACTATTAATAAATTTAAAAAAAAAAAGTTTCCCTATCCAGGCGGCACCTGTGGCTCAAAGGAGTAGGACGCTGGCCCCATATGCCAGAGGTGGCAGGTTCAAACCCAGCTCCAGCCAAAAACTGCAAAAAAAAAAAAAAAGTTTCCCCAACAGTGAGAACTTTCCTGACCCCATCCCAATTAGCCCCCACCCCGTGGTGACTCCCTGGCCATGATTTCACGAGCCTGATCTAGTCTAAGGCTTACCCAACATGTAACAAATCAGGTAGGATATATGTGCACAACTTTGGGCTGACATCACCAGGACCACAGCCAGAGGTGAAGGTGAAAGGTTGGAATATACACAACAGGTCAGATAACTATTTTGGGAAAGAGCAGAATAGTAAATATTTTAGGCTTTAAAGTGTTAACAGACTGAATATGTGCATTCCCTCCCCCCACACACACCCCAAATACGTATCTTGAAATCTAATCCCCAATTTGATGGTATTTGGAGGTATGACTTTGGGGAGGTTATTATTTCATGAGGGTGGAGCCCTCGGGAATAGGATTAGTCCCATCATAAGAAGAGGCCAGAGAGTGAGTGAGCTCTCTTTCTGCTATGTGGAGAAACAAACGTGAAGTCAACAGTCTGCGATCTAAAAGAGGGCCCAGAACACAACGCTGTGAGTATCCCAATCCCTAACTTCTGGCCTCCAGAACTGTGAGAAATAAATTTCTGTAATTTATCACCCATGCAGTCTGTGGTATTCTGTAATAGCAGCCCGAATAGATGAGGACAGCAGGCCATATGGTCTCTGTCACGTCTATTCAACTTTGCTGTTGAAGCTTAAAGCAACCACAGACAATACATGTGTGTAAATGAATGAGCATGGCTGTGTTCCAGCACATTATCTAGGAAAATAAGCAGCAGACGGGGCTTGGCCCCACCAGGCCACAGTTTGACCACCCCCGACAGATGTTTAATTGAGGAATGAAGGTCATTCCCCGAGTACAAGATCCTTAAGATCCAACTCTGTGGGAAAAAAATGGGAGAAGAGGGAGATCATGGGAGAAGTGACATCTGGAGTCAGAAAACTGCTGCAAAGACCTAAATGTGCTTCAGACACACATTTATCTATATAAATATAAATATGCCACAGGCCTGCTCACAGTCATGTCCACTTGGTTTGCTAGACAATTTTCTTTATGGGAACCTAGATCTTATTTTAGAAGTTAATAGGAAGATTTGATTAGATTTACAGAAACTCCTCTACAGACAACTTTGTTAAACACCATCATAGAATCAGACTTCCAAGCATTTTCAAAATCAATCAGAATTACTCCTTATCATGACTACTAAGTGATCGGTCCACTTGAGCTTGGACATTTTGGTGAGATGGAACTTGCATCTTCGTGAAAGTGTCATCATGCAGTTGGATGCTTCCGCAGCAGCAAAGTTCTTCCTCCCTTCCACTGAACTGTCTCATTGGATCTCTTATAGATTGCTAACCAACCCTGATGCTCAGATGCCTGTGTGTTTTTATGTTTGTTTTTTTTTTGGCCGGGGCTTGGTTTGAACCCACCATCTCCAGTACATGGGGCCGGCACCCTACTCCTTTGAGCCACAGGTGCTACCCACAGATGCCTGTGTTTTTAAGCACAAGAAATGAGTGTATTCAGGTGCAGTGGCTCATGACTGTAATCCTCACTCTCTGGGAAGCTGAGGCAGTAGGATCCCTCAAGGTCAGGAATTTGAGACCAGCCCCCAAGAACAAGACACTCTCTCTACTAAATATAGAAAAAACATATGGTGGCATGCACCTGTATTCTCAGCTACTTGGGAGGCTGAGGCAAGAGAATTGCTTGAGCCCACAGATCTGATGTTGTAGTAAGCTATGATGACACCACCACACTCCAACTCAGGCAACAGAGCAAGACTCTATCTCAAAAAAAAAAAAAAAAAAAAAAAAATGTGTACCTTCAAGGCCTAAATGCCATTACCCAAATGGTTATTTTTACCTCTGTTACAAACCTCTCAAAAGTATCAAGCAAGCCTGAGCTACCTGGCTTAAACTAACCTTTGGTGGCTAGTTGCTTGATTAACTATTTCACTAACATTGGGTAAATTCACACAGATAGAAAAGCAAAGAAGTCTCTAGCCCTTCCATAAATATCTAGTGATCAATATTTTCAAATCCCTGTCTAGCAATTACCTGAATTCCCAGTGAAGCATCAATTTTTTTTTTTTTCTTTGAGACAGAGTCTCACTACGTCACCCTTGGTAGAGTGACGTGGCCTCACAGCTCACAGCAACCGCAAGCTCTTGGGATTAAGTGATTCTCTTGCCTCAGCCTCCCAAGTAGCTGGGACTACAGGTGCCCACCACAACACCTGGCTATTCTTTTGTTGCAGTTGTCATTGTTGTTTAGCTGGCCCGGGCTAGGTTCCAGCCTGCCAGCCTCAGTGCATGTGGTCGGCGCTGTAACCACTGTGCTACGGGTACCAAGCCTGAAGCATCAATCTTAATGTTTCTGGAGGCATTTGTACAGAGACAGGAGAAGAATGTGTCAGGGTGTAATGTGCAGGGCATCCCTATCCTGCATAAGATGTTTGTATTAGTCTGTAACACTTACCTAGTACTACATAACAAAATACCCCCATGTTTAGTGGTTTAACCAACAATAAACATTGATTATCTATCACAGTTTTAGTAAAACAGAAATTTGAAAGTGGCTTGCAAAGGAGTTTCTGGCGTGAGGTTTCAGTCAAGATGTCAGTTGAGTCTGCTGTCATGTGAAGGCTTGTCTAGGACCAGAGGACCACCCCAGCCCCTACCCCCCAAGGTGGTTGGCAAGTTAGTACTAGCTTTTAGTAAAAGGTTTTAACTACTTCCCACATGGAACTGTCCATAAGACTGAATGTTTTCATGACATAGCATCTGGCTTCCACCAAAGCAAAAATTCAAGAGGCAAACATGAAAATATCAATGTTTCTTGTGACTTAGACTCTGAAATCACACACCTGTAATTTTACAGAATTGTACTGGTTGTAGAGGCCAATGAGGATTTAGTGGGAGGGGAACACAACAAAAGGACACCACAACATACAGTTTAGTTAAAAAATATTTTAAAATTCCTTTTTGAGACTTTTTATTGTGGTTTTTTAGGGGTTTCTGATTTAAATCTATTATGGGATGACAGCATACTTTGTATAATTTCTACTTATAAAAATTTGTCAAGGTGTTTTATTGCTTAGAACATGTTCTATCTTGGTGACTACATCATGTCATCTTGAGAAAAATGTGTGTTCACCTTTTGTTGGATGGAGTATTCTATAGATGTCAATCAAATCCAGTTGGTTGATGGTGTTGTTGATCACATATTTTCTGATTTTTTTGTTTGCTGGATCTGTCAACAACTAACAGAGGGATATTGAAATCTCCAACTATAATATTGGGTTATTCTTGAAGTTCTTGTTAGGTATATACATACTCAGAAAGAAAATACAGCTATATAAATTTGTGGAATGCAGCAAAAGCAGTACTCAGAGGGAAATGTATAGCACTGAACGCATATTTAAAAAAGAAGAAAAATCTAAAATCAATAATCTAAGCTTGCACTTCAGAAACTAGAAAAAGAACAAATTAAATCCAAAGTAATCAAAAGAAAAGAAATAATAATTATGGAAGAAATCAATAAATTGAAAAAAGGAAACCAATAAGGAAAAATCAATGGTACTAAAAGTCAATTATTTGCAAAGATCCAACCTCTAAGGCTGATCAACCTCTAGCCAGGTTAAGTACATAAAAAGGAAAGAAGGCACAAATTACTAATATCAATAACGAAAGGAGGGCAAGCTCCTAATCCCATGGGCATTACAAGAATAACACAAGAATATCATGAACAACACTATGCCCCCAAATTTGATAACCTAGATGAAATGGATCAGTTCCTTGAACAACACAACCTATCAGAACTCACACAAGGAGAAACAGATAATAAAAATATCTTTCTATTTAAAGCACCAGATCCAGATGGATTCACAAACATTTCAGAAAGAAATTATGCCAATTCCCTAAAATCTCTTTCACAAAATAGAAGCAAAGGCAATAGTGCCAAACTCTTTTCATGAGAGCATGATCACCCTAAAAGCAAAACCAAAAGCATTATAAGAAAGGGAAACTATAAACCAATAACTCTCATAAACATAGATACAAATATTCTCTACAAAATACTAGCAAATCAAATCTAACAATGTATACAAATAATTATAAAGGGCCAGGTATGATAGCTCATACCTATAATCCCAGCACTTTGGGAGGCCAAGGCAGGAGGATCACTTGAGGCCAGGAGTTCCAGACCAACCTGGGCAACACAGTAAGAACTCATCTCTACAAAAAAATAGACAAGAGATTTGAATAGATTGTTTTAGAGCTGGGTGTGTACACACCTATATAATCCAGCTACCCAGGAGGCTGAGACAGGAGGATCACTTGAGCCCAAGAACTTAAAGTTGCAATGAGCTATGGCACTGAACTATAACCTGGGCAACAGAGTGAGACCCCTGTCTCTTAAAAAGTAAAATATTAAAAAAAAAATTATACACCATGACCAAGTGGGATTTATTCCTAGACTGCAAGACTAGTTCAACCTTTTGTTTGTTTGTTTGTTTTTTGTTTGTTTTGAGACAGAGTCTTACTATGTTGCCCTTGGTAGAGTGCCATGGCGTCACAGCTCACAGCAACCTCCAAATCCTGAGCTTTAAGTGACTCTCTTGCCTCAGCCTCCCGAGTAACTGGGGCTACAGGTGCCAGCCACAACACCCAGCTATTTTTTTTGTTGCAGTTGTCATTGTTGTTTAGCAGGCCCAGGTGGGGCTCAAACCCGCCACCTTCGGTGCATGTGGCCAGCGCCCTACTCACTGAGCTACGAGTGCCAAGCCTGATTCAACCTTTGAAAAACAATGAACATGATCCATTACATCGACAGGTGAAAAAAGAAAAATCTTATCACGATTATATCAATAGTTGCAGAAGAAGCATTTGACAAAATTGAATAACGAATCACCCAATTTCCGATAAAAACTCTCAGCAAACTAGGAATAAGGAGAACTTCTCCAAACTGATCAAGACCCTCTACTAAAAACCTACAGCAGCCATCATACTTGATGGTAATAAAGTAGATGCTTTCCCACCAACCTCAGGAACAAGACAACAATGTGTACTCTCACCCTCCTCGTCAATTTTGTACTGGAATTCCCAGCTAATGCAATGAGACGTGAAAAGGAAATAAAGGGAAGACAGAGTGAGAAGAAACTCTCCTTGTTTGCAGATGATATGACTGTGTGTAAAGTCCCAATCAACAAAAATCTTCTGAAACTAAGACACTATAGCAAGGTTGCAGAATACAAGGTTAATATACAAAAGTCCATGATTTTCTTTTATACCAGCGACAAACAATGGAATTTAAGTTATTTTAATTGAAATTAGAAATATTTATATTAGCACCAAAAATAGATACTTAGGTATAAATCTAACAAAATATGTACAAGATCTATATAAGGAAAACTATAAAACTCTGACAAAAGAAATCAAAAAATATCTAAATACATGGGGAGCTATTTCAGTCACACAGATAGGAACAATCAATATTGCCAAGATGTCAGCTCTTCCAAAATTGATCGATAGATTCAATAAAATCTCAATGAAAATCCCAGCCACTTATTTTGTGGGTACAAAAAAAAAAAAAATTATTCGAGGCCAAGCATGGTGTCTCATAACAGTAATCCTAGCACTCTGAAACCCGAGCCAGAAGGATCGCTTGAATTCAGAGTTTGAGAGCAGCCTGAGCAAGAGCAAGACCCCATCTCTACTAAAAATAGAAAAACTAGCTGGGTATTGTGGCAGGCGCCTGGAATCCAGCTTCTCAGGAGGCTAAGGTAGGAGGATCACTTGAGCCTAAGAGTTTGAGATTGCTATAAGCTATGATGATGCCACAGCACCCTATTCAGGGTGACAGAGTGAGACTCTGTCTCAAACAAAAAAAGGGGGGGGTAACAATCCAAAACACTGATAACACCTATCATAGGGAAGATGTGGAGCAAAAGGAACTCTCATTCACTGTTGATGGGAATGTGAAATGGTACAGCCACTTGGAACATAGTTTGTCAGTTTCTTACAAAACTAAATAAACATACTCTTACAATACATATAATCCAGCAATTGTACTTCGTGGTGTTTATCCAAATGAATTGAAAACTTAGGTGCACACAAAAACCTGCACACACAGATGTTTACAGCAGCTTTATTTATAATTGCCAAAACTTGGAAGCAACCCAAATGTCTTTCATTCAATAGGTGGCACAATCAAACATTGGAATATTATTCAGTTCTAAAAAGAAATGAGCATTGGGTAAATGAGGTGAAAGCTATGCTGATTAGTATGATGTAAGCACTCCAATTTCTACAAATAATCAACACACTGAAATTGGCATAAATGTATTTATGATCTATGTACAAAAGACTTAATTAAAAAAAATAAAAAGAAATGAGCTATCAAGCCATGAAAAGATACGGAGGAAACTTAAAATGCATATGGATAGGTGAAGGAAGACAATGTGAAAAGGTGTGAAGGTGTGTCCCCAGAAAGGCAAACACCCTGTTCTGAGAGAGGAGGCAGGGCAGGCCTTTGACTCCCTTATGGAGCCTGAGTCAGCTGGGTCACATGACTATTCGGTATTACTAGGGGACAAAGTGCAGGGGATGGAGCTGGACTATGCTCCCCATGAATCTCAGTATTCCCCAAACCTTCTACTTCAAAGGATGCTTTTTTGCTTTAAGTCACAGACTACACAACTCAGCAGGGTTATTATTCTCCATGATGAGAAGGCTGAAAGTGGGACAGTTCCAAGGGTTAGCTTGATGACTCATTGATGTCATCAGCGTCCCAAGCCCTTCCTACTTTCTCCCTCTGCCCCACTCAGCAGGTTGGCAGCATGACCAGTGGCTGTCCTCATGGTCAGCAGATGGCTGCTACTGCTCCAAACATCACACACAGGCACAAAAGTAAGTATCCACTAAAAAGCTCAAGAAAAGGGCCTCCTGCACATCTCTTATTTTCCTTTTGTCCCTCTGTATCATGAGTTCTTTCTTAATCACAACCTTCTTCCTCCTCCTTAGGAATAGATGCCATCCTGTCTTCCATGGTAATCTTTTCTGTGCTTTTCTTTTTTCTTTAGTTGTATTAAGGCAAAATTGATACACAAAAACTATATACATTTAACATATAAATCTTGATATATTTGGACATATGCATACACTCATGATATCCTCACCACAATCAAGGTATTAAATATCACCTCCACAAATATCCTTATGTTCTTTTGTGAGGTGTTTTGTTCTATTTTGATTTTAGTAAAAACACTTAACATGAGATTTATCCTCTTAACATATTTAAGTTTTAGCAGATTTTAAAGTGTACAATACCTTATTAGATATAGGTGCCATGTGGTAAAGCAGACCTCTGGAACTTATTCATCTTGCATAAAAGATGATCAATCCATCTTATACCCACTGAAGAACAATTCCCTATTTCCTCCCCATCCCCCAGCTCCTGGCTGCCACCATTCTAGTCTCTGCTTCTAAGTTTGACTATTTTATATACTTCAGATAGGCGGGATTGTTTTTTTTTTTTTTGTAGTTTTTATTCTTCCATAAATGGTTTGTTTCACTTAGCATAATGTCCCCTAGGCTCATCCACATTGTCACAGACAGTAGGCACTCCTTCTTTTTCAAGGCTGAATACTATTCCATAGTTTCTATATACCATATTTTTTTGTCCATTCATCTGTCGGTGACATTTTTTCCTTGTTTTTCTTTACAATTTCACTATGGCATCTAGGTACGCATGCTTGAGTAATGTTGACTTGTTTTTGTCTGTTTTTAAACTTTGTATGCAGGGAAGCACATTCTGTATACTATCTTCTCACTTTGTCTCATCATTGTGTTTCTGAGATTAACACAAGTCACATATAGCAGTGGTTGTTTTATTATGATTATGATGATGATGATGATTATTATTATTATTCCATTGTAAGACCATACCACAATGCATTTGCCCATTCTCCTCCTGATAGACAGCCGGATCCTTCTGAGACCAAAGTGAACAGTGTCGTCATGAACATTGCTATACGCACACATTTCTTCGTAACATTCAGGCAGGAGTACAGCTTCTACTTTTTGAAAAATGAATCAGACTGTAGTGCTCTCCTGCCTCAAGCCCATTTTAGTTGGAATAAAGTCCACACACTTGGCCTTGAACCCCAGGGCCGCAGCTCCCTCTCTGCTTCCATCTGCCACCACTGGACAAGAGTTTTCCACCTACTTTGCTCCAGCCATACCAACTTGTTTCTTTCTGTTCCCATCATTACTAAGCTCAAATCAGTATCTGGGTGGGAATGGGAACAGATAAGGCTGAAGCAGGGGTCAGGCTGGGATCAGGGGTTGCACCGTGAACTCATGGGAATGTCTACCAGGCAGGACACCCCACAGATACCTCACTCTGCCCCTAAATGTCTCCTCAGCCGGGTTCTGAGAATTTGCCTTACAAAATGGCCCCTAAAACTAAGCAAACCACATCACCAGTAACAAAGCCTAAAGCTGAAGGAAAATCTGTTGTGCTAAGCGGAAGAAAAGAGCAACAGGAAAAAAAATGAACATATTGATAAAACCAGAGTGAAAAGGAAAGAAGGAACATGCACACCAGTGAGGAAACTTTGAAAGTAGAACCAAAATAGAGCAAGCGCCACCATTCTTTCAGAACATGTCAAACTTAATTGCCAAAATCCCACATTTCTGGGAAACATTTGTCAACCCTCAGTGAGCTCTGAGTTTCCTGGGGAGGAGGATCAAGAAGCTTGGCAATTTTTGGCCAGGATTGAAGCAACAAATAGTAAATTGGGTCACTACACAGATCTTTATCTCCATGAAAATCCTGACTTGGAAGTAGAGCCGCCTCCACAGGGTTTCATCTGAGAATGGTGAGAGTCAAGTGAAACACTGGAGGTCTGGGAAGAACTGGGCCAAGCAGCCAGTCAGAGGCTGAACAACACCAACAGAGACAGACAGCAGGAAGAAACAGAAAGCTCTGTCTCCCAGTGCCCTGACCCTCTTGAAACAGGCACAGGCAAGTTAGGCTAGGACACCAAAGACAGCAGCTGGCCAAACTCTGCAGACCTGACATGGAAGGGGTCACAGACTGCGTTTTCCAAAGATGACCACCAGGATCTCTCACATACCATAGGCCCTTCTTCCATGGGACCTTCCCACTCCCCTGCTACGAGGTGGGGCTCTAAGCCCCGGCCCCTAAATACTGCCAGGCTTGTGACTGCTTTGACCAATAGAATATAGCAGAAGAGACTTCTACTTTCCAAGATATAGTCAGAAAAAAGCCATGCAGATTCTACCTGACTTTCTTGGAACGCTCACCCTGTGGGAAACCAGCTATGATGGAAGAAATCAACTGCCCAGACACTACCCCACTGCAGAGGCCCTGTGTAGCAGCTGACAGCCCGTCAGCATCCGAGGCCAGCCACGTGAGTATGCAAGAACCATCCAGCTGAGCCCTTTCCCAATTCCTGACTGAAAAAATAGTAAACAAAATGAAATGATATATTAAGCTGCTAGGTTTGGGGGCAAGTTTTTATGTAACAATAATAACCAGGACCAGAAAGGGGTAGAGTGATGGGATGGAGAGAAGGGCAGCCATGGTGGGGTCGGTGGAACACAGTGGCTTTGAGACAGATGTATTTTCCAAAAACAGACATGAGACATTGAAGAAGGAAGAGATGAAGATGAAGGTGACAAAGGTAGCAAATAAATGGAGCTGGGAAAACAGGATAGTCATATGCAGAAGAATGAAATTAGACCCATATCTTTCATCATACACAAAAATCAAATCAAAATGGATTAAAAACTTAAATGTAAGACACACAACGACAAAACTACTAGAAGAACACATTAGAGAAACTCTCCAGGGCATTGGTCTAGACAAAGATTTCTTGAGTAATACCTCCCAAGCACAGCCAACAAAAGCAAAAATGGACAAACAGGATCATATCAAGCTAAGGAGACAATGAGCAAAGGGAAAAGATAACCCCCAGAATGGGAGAAAATTGCTGCAAACTACCCATCAGACAAGGGACCAGGTGATACAAAAAGCTCAAACAACTGAATAGGAAAAAAATCAAATAATTCAGTATAAAAAGGGCAAAAGACCTGAATAGACATTTCTCAAAAGAAGGTGGGGGAAGGGAGAATGGGGGAGGGGAGAGAGGGAAGGAGGGAGCATGTGGGGCCACAGTGTGTGACACACCTCTTGGGGGTGGGACACTATTAATAGAGGGACTTCACCCAGCAAACGCAAGCAGAATAACCTGGCTCACTGTACTCTCAATGATTCCCCAATAATAACAAAAAAAGAAGACATACAAATAGGTAATAGGTATATGAAAACAATGCTCAATATCACTCATTATCAGAGAAATGCCAATCAAAACTTTACCCTACTTGGCCAGGTGTGGTGGCTAGAATCCTAGCCCTCTGAGAAGTTGAGCTCAGGAGTTTAAGACCAGCCTGAGCAAGAGTGAGACCCTGATCCTAAAAATAGCCAAGCATTATGGCTGAGTCCCAGCTATTCCAAGAGAATCGCTGGAGGCCAAAAGTTTGAGGTTGCTGCAAGCTATGATGCCATAGCACCCTACTAAGGGCAACATAGTGAGACTCTGTCCTAAAAAAATACTTTATCCCAGTTAAAATGGCTTTTATTCAAAAGACAGACAATAATGAATGCAGGCAAGGATGTAAAGAAAGGAGAACCTGGGCCAAGCACGGTAGCTCGCGCCTGTAATCCCAGTATTCTGGAAGGCTGAGGCAGGTGGATTGTTTGAGCTCACAAGTTCGAGACCAGCTTGAAAAAGAGCGAGACCCCATCTAAAAAAAAAAAAAAAAAAAAAAAGCCAGGTGTTGTGGCAGGCACCTGTAGTCCCAGCTACTTAGAGGTTGAGGCAAGAGAATTACTTGAACCCAAGTGTTTGAAGTTGCTGTGAGCTAAGATGTCGCCACAGCACTCTACCCAGGGTGACTAAGTGAGACTCTGTCTCAAAAAAAAAAAAAAGGAGAACCCTCACACACTGTTAGTGGAAATGTAAATTAGTACAACCACTATGAAGATTGCCCAAAAAACTAAAAGAACTACTGTATGATCCAGCAATCCCACTGCTGACTACATATCCGAAAGAAAGGAAATCAGTACATCAAAGAGATCTCTGCACTCCCATGTTTATTGCACAGTATTCACAATTGCCCACATATGAAATCAACCTAAACCTCCATCAGCAGACAAATGGATAAAGAAAATGTGGTACACGCACACAATAGAATGCTATTCTGCTGAAGGAAAAATGAAATCTTGTCATTTGCAACAACGTGGATGGAACTGGAGGACATTGTGTAAAGTAAGTGTCAAGCGCAGAAGGACAGATTTCACATGTTCTCACTCACACGTGGCAGCTAAAGTTTTTTGAAATTAAACTCATGGAAATAAAGAGTAGAATGATGGCCACTAGAGGCTGAGCAGGGCGGCAGGGAGCAGGAGATAAAGTGGGGACGCTTAACAAAGGCAAAAATACAGTTAGACAGAAGGAATAAGACCTAGCAGCACAATAGGGTGACTACAGTTAACAATAATTGACCGTCTGTTTTTAAATAACTAAAAGAACGGAGTTGGAGTGTTCAAAAAAAAAAAAAAATAAGAAGTTCTTGAGGTGATGGAAAACCAAGTTATCCTGAGCTAATCGTTACACATTGTAAGCTGATATCAAAACATCACATGTACCCCATAATTATGGTACCACTATTATGTACCCGTAACAATTAAAAATACTTTTCTTAAGAAAGAAGAAGAAGATAAAGAGGAGGGGAAAGAGAGAGAGGAAGACAAATATAACATTGACAGAGGTCAGCCTCCCTTTTCCTATTATCCTTTGTAACTTCCTCTGAGCCCTGGCAGCTGGGGGGGAGGGGGGTCTGTTCTTTTCTCTTACGTTTGGTCATCTGGTCTCCTGAGTTCTTCTTTCAATCCTCGATATCCTGATGCACGATTTATTAGGAAGGGAGGAAATCTTTTCTGTCCCAAGTCTCTTTGTATCCCTGTCTTTCTCAACAAAAACTTAACAGAATGCACACATCACTATGTTCTGTGGGGGAGAAAAAGACAATTTTCCACTCCCCTGGCCCGGCAGGCACCCGAAGGCTGCCAGGCACTTGTGTGGAAGCAGCCAGAACGCCAGCCTCCCTCCTTATCCACATCTGTCCCAATGTGGATATGGACAGCAAGCATTTGCTACTGCACATGCATGTAAAAAAGTAAAAAGTAAAAAGAAAGCAAAGGAAGTGCGATTAGAGAAGGTCAGAAAAGGGTGGGTTTGCGATGTCTGGGAGGGTTCAGAGGGCACCTTGACAACACAGCTTCTCCTTGGGTGGTGTTTAACAGATGACCTTGCAGTTTGCACTGTGTGTAGCCTCAGAAATGAAATCCTCTCCTCATGCTAATGGGAGCCCTGCCACCGATGGAAACCCAGCAGCATGTGAAGGCTCTTACTTGGAACCGATATCCTGTATTGTCATTTTTGTTCTTTTTCATTTTTAAATTTTCTTTTTAAGACATGTCTATGATTCACTTTAAAATATTCCAGCCAAGAAAAAACAGAGGAGGGGAGAACCGAGCAAGGAAATTGAAAATGCTAATCGCTGTCTCAGCTGGGCGATGGTCCAGGGGGGTTCATCGCACTCTTCTCTCTATTTTTGTGAATGTTTAAAAATGTTTCTGTTGCAAAAACGTCTTTGTTTTCCCTTATTGTTTCAGTGGAAAGGGAAAAAGATGTTAGGTTTTAAATGTTAAAATGTTGCTTCATTACAATAAGACAAAATGTGTACACAAAGATTCTCAGGGCTCTCTTCAAAATATATTATACTTCAGATCGTCCTGGTTTAATTGATGTGATAAATTAATTGTCATACTTAGTGTCTGCAAACCTAGCACACTTCTGCCCTTTGCATTTTACCAGAAACCTCTGGTCCATATGGATCTGATCTAATACAACTTCTCAGTGGGGGTGATTCACCAGCAATAATGTTGCTCAACATTTAGTCCTTGGTTTGGGGTGTTTTTTTGGACAGAGTCTCACTATGTCGCCCTTGGTAGAGTGCCATGGCATTACAGCTCACAGCAACCTCAAACTCTTGGGCTTAAGTGATTCTCTTGCCTCAGCCTCCCAAGTAACTGAGACTACAGGAGCCCACTACAATGCCTGGCTATTTTTTGATTGTAGTTGTCATTGTTGTTTGGCAGGACTGGGCTGGGTTCAAACCCACCAGCTCTGGTGTATGTGGCTGGCGCCCTAACCACTGAGCTACGGGCACCGCCCTAGTCCCTGGTTTTTATATTTAACTTTTTAAATTGTTTTTATTTTGTAGACAAGGTCCTATTTTATTGCCCAGACTGGACTACATTGGTGTCATCATAGCTCATAGTAACTTCAAGCTCCCGGCTCCAGCAATCCTGCCTCAGCCTCCTCAGTAGCTGGGACTACAGGCATGTGCCACCACATCAGGCTAATTTTATTAATTTGTTTTTATTTTTATGTGTGTATTTGTTTAATTTTAGACTTTGGTGTCACACTATTGCCCATGCTGGTCTTGAACTCCTGTTCTCAAGCGATCCTCCTGCCTCAGCCCCCCAAGTATCTGGGATTATAGGCCAGTACAAGCCACTATATCCAACTATACTTAATTTTTGTCAAAAATTGATTGTTTAAAATATTAGTGCCAGACTATTACCAAAAAGACAAATAATAACAAGAGTTGGCAAGGATATAGCAAAAAGGGAACCTTGGCACACTGACAGTAGGAATGTAAATTAGTACAGCCATTTCGAAAGACAATACAGAGGGTCCCCAAATATAGCAATGCTACTTTGGAGTATATATCCAAAAGATTTTAAACCAGTGTGTTGAAGAGATATCTGCACTCTTATGATCATTGTGGCATTATTCAAATAGCTAAGACATGGAAGCAGCATAAGTGTCAATCAATAGATGAATAAAGAAAGTATAGTATTTGTGAGACCTGTCCAGAAAGCTTATAGCCATGTATGTCTCTATTCTTCATATTACATAGCTGGATACTTTTCAGACAGCCCTTGTATACACAATGGAATACTATACAGCCTCTAAAATTAAGGAAATCCCATCGATTATGACAACATAGATGAACCTGGAGGACATTGTGCTAAGTGAAATAAGCCAAGCACAGAAAGACAAATACTGCATGTCTCACACATATGTAGAATCAGAAACAATCAAACTCTCAAAGAATAGAATTGTAGTTCCCAGGGCATGAAGGATGAGGGAGGAGAGGGAAAAGGGAGATGTTGCTCACAAGATGCCAAGTCTCAGTTAGACTTGAAGAATAAGATTTATCCTAGCACTCTGGGAGGCTGGTGTGGGAGAATCTCTTGAGCTCAGAAGTTTGAGACCAGCCTGAGCAAAGTGAGACCCCGTCTTTACCAAAAATAGAAAAATTAACCAGGTATTGGGGTGGGCACCTGTAGTCCCAGCTACTTGGGAGGCTGAGGCAGGACAATCACTTGAAACCAGATGTTTGAGGTTGCTTTGAGCTAGGCTGATGCCACAGCATTCTAGCCAGAGCAAGAGTGAGACTCTGTCTCAAAACAAACAAAAATTGCTTAAAAAGTAGTTTCAAACATTCTCTCCACACAGAAAGACAAGTAGGTAAGATGATGTATATGTTAACGAGCTTCATTTAATCTTTCTACAATGTATACATATATCAAAACATCACATTGTACTCCATAAATATTTGCGATTATGTGTCAATTCAAAATTTGTTTTAAGTTCTAAAGATCTGCTGTATAGTTAACAATATAGTACTGTACACTTAAAAATTTGTTGAGAGGATAGATTTCATCTTATGTTATTTATGACAATAAGAATCAATAAATAGTGCCCAGCATGGTGGCTCACACCTGTAATCCTAGCACTCTGGGAGGCCAAGGCAAGAGGATTGTTTGAGCCCAGGAGTTTGGGGATGCAGTGAGCTATGATGATGTCTCTGTGCTCTAGCCCAGGTGATAGAGTGTCACACTGTCTTAAATAAGTAAGCCATTATTTAAGATCTTCCATCTGCACCAGATGGATCTTAGGTGCACTAATGCATGAAGACAATTGGGATGTTTGCTGATAGTTCTTCCTCGATAAACCATGTCCAAGGAGATAAAGTAGCATTCAAGAGCAAAGAGCCAGTATTAGTGGGAAGAATTTGTGTAAAGAGTACTTTTTACTTTAAGTGCCAGCTATCAAGCAAAAAGCAAAGCCAAATGGAATTCATTCCTGTGACCTGGTTGAGACGATAGCATTGGTATGCTAAATGCCATGGTGCATACATAAAATGCTTTAAGAGAAATACTACATAGGGCATAAGCTTTAAAAGCTGTAAAATTTAGTACCTGAAGTTCAATGACACTCAATTATTTTTAGAGATGTGTAGTAACACCAGTTGGCTTAAGACTGCTGTGGGCTGAATTCTGTCTCCCTAAAATTCATGTCTTAAAGTCATAACTCCCAGAACTTGAGAAACATGAAAAACTCCTGTATTTGGAGACAGAGCCTCTAAAGCAGTAATTAAGTTAAAATGAGGTCAGTAAAGTGGATCCTAACCAGTATGACTATGGTTCTTACAGAAAGAAGAAAAGATCATTTTTTAAAATCCTGTAAATTCACTTTATTTATTTTTTTTTTTTTTGTGAGACAGAGTCTCACTATGTCGCCCTCAGTAGAGTGCTGTGACATCACAGCTCACAGCAACCTCAAACTCTTGGGCTTAAGCGATTCTCTTGCCTCAGCCTTCCAAGTAGCTGGGAGTGAGGGTTAGGGTTAGGGCACCTGCCACTACGCCCGATTATTTTTTTGTTGTAGTTGCCATTGTCATTTAGCTGGCCCAGGTTGGGTTCTAACCCGCCAGCCTTGGTGTATGTGGCCGACGCCGCAACCACTGTGCTACAGGCACGGAGCTGTGTAAATTCACTCTTGACCTAGTCTTTGTAGTGGCCATTCCCTCTTCTTGAGAGGCTCTTCCGCATACCAGTCCGGCTCCTCCTTGCTAATCAGTTCTCAGTACTGAGGTCCCCTCCCGCAGAAGCCTCTCCAGACCACCTGGATTAATTCACACCACTGCAGACAGCATGACGGTGCTGCAGGGAGAGGGCAGCTCTCCACATCTCTCATCACTATCTGAAATCACTTTATTTATTTATTTAACTTTGTCTGTCTCCTTGAGAGCAAGAATCTTGCCAATCTTCGCCATGATGATTAGTCCCACCACTTAAACGGGCAGCAGTAGCATGGATAACTCTATTTGTACCAGTGGTAACCAGGTTCAAATGGCCACAAACAGTTTACAGCAGTGTTATTAGCAAGGCGTGGCCATTTAGACTGGCTGCAACTGGCTTACACCATGGAGTTTCTCAGATTGGCCTGGCTGTGACAGGTTTAAACTGGCTTCAATCAGTTTTAGCCAGCTGCAGGTTCAACCAGCCTCGTAAGTCTGGGTCTATTTCAATGGTATCAGTCAGCTAGCATAGGTTTCCATCAGTGTCAGTCACCTGGAACTGGTCTCAGACATCTTTGACCAATTTGGACTGATCTGAACTCATCTGGATCAGTTTCAACTGGTTTAGGCCAGTCTTGAGCCAGTTTTGACAAGTTTAGACTTGTTTTGTCTGGTACAGTCCAGGTTCAGTGTGTTGTAACTGATTTCAGCCTGTTTCGAACAATTTCAACTCTCAGGCTGTGTTGTCCTACTCTATAACCACGTGCAACTATTACCTATCTCTTCCAACAATTCTACAGGGTGGGCATCACACCCCTATTAACAGATAAGGAAATTGGGTTTTCTTCGGCAGGGGATCCTAGCAATGGGCAAAAGAAAGAGTTCTGGCTTCAAGGGCCAGCAGGGGTTGTCAAGAGCACAAGGGCCCAGCCAAACTGGCTGGGACAATAGGCCCAGTGGGGATCTAGGGCACAAGATGGAGAACTGAGGCAGGAGCTGCACTACGGGGCTGGGGTACTTGACAAGGGGAGGGGGACCCACATAAGCAGGCCCAGAGGTGTCCAGGGATTCCCACACCCATGAGGTACCAGGTCTAAGGCTATGAGACCAGCCACTCAAGGAACTAAGGTGGCTGACCCACTCTCTGCCCTGGCCAGGACTGCCCACAGTACTCTCGGTGAGCTGCCAGGACCTCAAGAACATTAGAAATAACAGAATGGCCCCCCATGACAGGGCACACTGGAGACCCTAGGGCCATGCCTAAGCCCCCATCCAGCCACCCAGCCATTGCAGCCTACTGCCATGCTTCCTTCCTTGGGAAGGGGTTTGTGAAGTGTGTGGCGGGGCCTCGGTATCCCTGAAATGAAGGGCTTCCTGCTAATGGTGGAGCCACCTTTCCCTGAATAGGAAGCCCCCAACCTCAGGGGCATGCTGTGTGTTGGCACTCAGAGCATCCAAGGGGATAGGGGCCAAAAAATGAAACAGTTACCCAGGTTGCATCCATCAGCCTTCTGAGGTGCCAACAGTCTATCAGCAGAGCTCCAACTAGACCAGGGGTGGCGAACACAAAGAGCCAAAATTTTAAACTGTGAGCGTCAGAGAGCCACACCACGCAGTGACCTGCCAAAACAGACAAACACTCACACAAAAGCATATAATTTTAACAATAATATATTAAACACATAA
>CAUYPK010065472.1:0-28447 GCA_963574355.1 Loris lydekkerianus
AGGCAGCACATCTCAAAGCAGGGAATTATAGGCTATAGGTGGATTTAAAGATTCTTTGATTTGTAATTAACTGAAGAAATGAATCCTCTTTTAAGATAAGGGAGTCTGTGAATCAAAGAAAGCCACTGGACATAGACCCCAAAGATCAGTGAAATAAACTGAGGACTTGCAGGTATGATTGAAGTGTTCTCTTGCATAATCTGAGGCCTTGTTAATGAGTTACAAAAGATGACTCCATGAGGGGAGGGAGACTTGAGGTATTGTGGCAGGAGCCCACACAGAGAGAAAAAAAAAAAAAAAAAAATCCTAGGCCCTAGCTGAAGAGGAAGTGGCTGTATTCACCTGTGGGACACTTGTGGGACTTGCATTGCCAAAACCGAGCCCACCAACTCAACTTCTGGCCTTGCTTTTATACAATCTTAGGGCTTGGGTGCACATGAAAATCAGGGAAGGTCAGGCCTGCATATGCCCTTGGCGCATGCCCCCCCCTCTTCAAAGACAACAGGTCAAAGAAGTTACAAGGTTACAGTATGGGTTCAACAGGTATCCTCTGAAGGGCGTATAGATAACAGAAACATCTGCTGTAGTGGGGGCTGTAATTAGTGGCTTCATATTTATCACAGACTGCTGGGCTAATACCTGCACAGAGTTCCTGGGGCAGAGTACATGCCTGCTTCACTCCCCTGACTCAGTATGTCTGACTTCCCTTCTTACTGTCAGCAACTCAGCTTTAGGGTATTTCTGAAGTCCCCTTGGCCAACAAAACCAATATGATTTTATTTTAATTCACAGGAGCAAAAAGCAGGGTAGGCCTCCTACCATCCAAACACGAATAATACAGAGCTGGAGGTTAAAGCACATATAGTGAGAAAAAGATGGGGTCTGTTAGGCAAGGGCAGACATGACAGAGCTGGTCTGGTTGATTTAGGTCCTAAGTGACCTCCACCCCTTGTCTCCCATTCTTACTGTTTTATAAATTTAGCTCCCACACACATGAGTGTGTAGGTGAATATATATTGATGTAGGAGACTAACTTCTGTTATTTATTAAATCATAACTTCGTATATTGATGCATTTATGGGGTTCAGGGTACTGCTTCGATATACAATGTGAAATGCTTACATTGAACTAAGTAATACATCCATCACAATTATACTCATTTCTTAATAGTTTTGAAATGTACCATTGCATCACGCACATTAGGTGAGGTCCCCTCAAACCCCCTCCCCTCTCTCCTCTTCCCTTCTACTTTCTGGACTATAGTTATGTTTTGCCATTCATATGAGTAGGTGAATATATATTGATTTCATAGTAGTATTGAGTACATTGGATACTTTTTTCCCCATTCTTGAGATACTTTACTAAAAAGAATATGTTCCAGCTCCCATCCAGGTAAACAAAAAGATGTGAAGTCTTCATCTTTCTTTATGGCTGCATAGTATTCCACGGTGTACATATACCACAATTTGTTAATCCATTCATAGGTCGATGTAGATTAACTTTTGAACTGGAATGTTATGTCACTGAGTTATGCTGATTATTATTTGGAATGGGTTGTTGTGGTCTTTGCTTTGAACTTTTATGAATAAAACTGTAATTTTGAAAATGGAAGCAGAGAATAGTCTTGGAGAGACTATTCTCTAGAATCCCAGCCTTCTGACAGATAAAGTTTGGTGGACCTATCTCTGTCTCTGCATATTGGCTGACAGTGGCAGGTGGCTGAACCTCTTTGGTAACAGAGGCAGGGTTGAACTTCCTGTTCCTATTCTCCTTCTAGGGTTAAGCATATGCATGGCTTGGCTAAAGGAGTCAGGTTCTAGGGAGAGGTCACGTTATGTCATGGAGAGCACATTCAGCAGAGGAATGAGAAGGCCCTTTTCTCTTTCTTTCCTCTATCCCCTTTGCCACATAGAAGGGCCCCTTTGGCTTTCAAGGGGACTGAATGCCAGATTTGGAAGAAGCAGGACTCTGTGGGTGACATACAACGTTGGATGAAAGACAAAGGGGCTCTTAAAATGCTAAGAAAAAAATGGGAAAAATGGAGTTTCCTTAGAGGACTGCTAGGGGACGCTGTGGTGTCCATCAGGACTCTCTTGCCAGGGTGGAGAATCAGGGTGGAGTGAGAATTGTTAGGATGGGAGCGTGCAGTGGTTCTAAAACTCTTAAAACATTTCAGGACCTCTTACACTCTTAAGCATCACAGAGGACACCAAGGAGTTTTTGTTTATGTGTTATATCTACACATTTTTACCATATTTTAAAGATAAAACTGATAAATTCTAAAAATATTAATTCATCAATTTAGAATAATCATTAACTATTAACATTAATGAAATTTTACTATAAATAACTATTTTCATAACAAAGTATTTGGTGAGAAGAATATAATTATTTTAGAGTTTTTTTTTTTGGGGGAGACAGAGTCTCAAGCTTGCCCTGGGTAGAGTGCTGTGGTGTCTCAGCTCACAGCAACCTTAAACTTTTGGGCTTAAGTGATTCTCTTGTCTCAGCCTCCCAAGTAGCTGGGACTACAGGCACTGGCCACGTGCCTGGCTATTTTTTTTTTTTTCTTTTTGGTGTGTGTATGTGGCCGGCTCTCTACCCACTGGGCTACGGGTGTCGCCTATTTTAGAGTTTTATAAAACACTAATATTTGGCTTAGAAAACAGCCAGATCTTGTACCTGCCTCTTCGTTCTATCTGTTGCAATATGTTGTTTTGTTTGGGGCATATGAAGAAAGCCCAGTCTCACACTGAAAGCACATGTACTGGGAATAAAATGGAGTTAGTCAGGCTAGGGCCGACCTGGCACAGCTGGTCTGGTTGGTTTAGGTTGTAAGTGACCTTCACCCCCTGTCTCCCATTCTTATTGTTTTGCAAATATAGCTCCCATCCTAAAGATGCCTATCTTTAACAGTTTAGGTGGATTGATTTAGGAGATTACCTTGTATTTTGTTTTTGAGACAGAGTCTTACTCTTTCACCTTTGGTAGAGTGCCATAGTATCATAGCTCACAGCAACTTCAAACTCCTGGGCTCAAGTGATTCTCTTGCCTCTGATTCCCAAGTAGCTGGGACTGTAGACACCCATCACAACATCCAGCTATTTTTAGAGATGCGGTCTCCCTCTTGCTCAGGCTGGTCTTAAATCCATGAGCTCAGGCAATCCACTTATCTTGGCCTCCCAGAGTGGAGTTTAACTTTTAAATTAAAATTTTGCACTAGGTCACTGAGTTATGCCTATTATTATTTAAAATAGGGATTAATGTGGTCTTTGCTTTAAACTTTTATATATAAAACTGTCATTTAAAAAATGAAAAAACAGGGCGGCACCTGTGGCTCAAAGGGGTAGGGCGCCGGCCCCATATGCCAGACCTGGCAGGTTCAAACCCAGCCCTGGCCAAAAAAAAAAAAAAAAAAAAAAGAAAGAAAGAAAGAACAGGCTCAGTACCTGTAGCTCAAGCGGCTAAGGTGCCAGCCACATACACCAGAGCTGGTGGGTTGGAATCCAGCCCGGGCCTACTGAACAACAATGACAACTACAACCAAAAACTAGCTGGGCATTGTGGTGGGTGCCTGTAGTCCCAGCTACTTGAGAGGCCGAGGCAAGAGAATCGCTTAAGCCCAGGAGTTGGAGGTTGCTGTGAGCTGTGATGCCACAGCACTCTACCCAGGGTGACAGCTTGAGGCTCTGTCTCAAAAAAACAAAGAACGAAATAGTCTTGGAGAGGCTATTCTCACTGTTCTCTAGAATTGCTGGCCTTCTGACAAATACTTTGGTGGACCTATCTCTATCTATACATATTGGCTGACAGTGACAGGTGGCTGGACACTGTTCATCTGGTAACATAGATATGCAGCTAATGTAGTTGGAAAAGAGAACATCACAAATCCCCTGCAAGGGTCTTGGAGACCTAGGGTTTAGGGTTCACTTTTTTTTTTCCCTTTTCTGAGTTAGAATCTGTCACCCTGGGTAGAGTGCCCTGGTTATCAACCTATCGCACAGCAATGTCAGTCTCTTGGGCTCAAGCAATCCTCTTGAGCCTCCCAAGTAGCTGGTGTTGTGGGAAGACAAGGGCCTGGCAGAGAGAATCATCTAAACACCAAGATAGGGAGGAAGAGCTTTTTTTCAGCCGGCAGAGCCACAGCGGACCAATGTCCAAAAAATGGACGCGCTCCCCAACTGCCTCTGTCCTTTTCCTTTTATCTCCAGCCAAGGGTTCTTTGTCCATGGGTACCCTTCTCACTGGTTAGTATGAACTGAGCTGGAGAAGGGGGCTCAGGCTATTACAGAAGTGGAAGCAAGCATTAGTTTCAAGGTCCCAGGAAGTTAAGTTTCTATAAATTCCTAAGAGCTGAGTCACCATGGGGAAGATTTTATTCACTGAGACCTTACTTTTCCTGGTATCCCTTCTTGCCACCTTGCCTGGCTAGTTTTTCTGTTTTTAGTAGAGACGGGGGTCTCAAACTCCTGTGCTCAAGTAATCCACCTAGCTCAGCCTCCCAGAGTGCTAGGATTACAGACATGAGCCACCCTGCCTGGCCTCTTAGGGTTTTATTTAAACCAGTTTATTTTGGAAAAATCTCAGCTAGCATTGTCAAGGAGGTTAGGAAAGGAACATTAATTGGATAATGACACTATCTTGTTTTTCTTTTTTTGTATAATTTCACTTTTCCACTAAAGATGGCAGAAATGGAAACTAAAAACTTTGAGACCAACATGGGCATTACTGCCAGAGGCCTGGTGGCACACGTCTGTATTTCTAGCATTTCGGGAGGCCGAGGGAGGTGGATCACTTGAGCTTAGGAGTTTCAGACCAACCTGAGCAACAGCAAGACCTCTTCTTTACTAAATAAATAAATAAATAAATAAATAAATAGCTAGCTGGTCACTGTGGCAGGCACGGACAGTCTCAGCTACCTAGGAGTCTGAGGCAGGAAGATGGCTTGAACCCAGAAGCTTGAGGTTGCTGTGAGCTAGGTGGAGGCCACTGCATTCTTGAGTGGCGCACCACAGGACTCTATCTAAAAAAAAAAAAAAGAGATGTGGCATTACCCATGGTCCCACAGATCACAGAAATACAAATGGATAGTAGAGGCCTGTCTGGTAGTTGCATTTATACTTGGATGTGGCCTCAGAGGCCTCACTTTTCTTCTCACAGTAGAAGAAAATCTTTTGGAACCAATTTTAACTGCTGGGTTCAGGTGTTTTCTTCAACAGTCTAAATCAATCTTCAGCTAATAAACATTTCAATAAATCTGTTCTGGTATACTCTATTTCTTAAATGACACAGCCAGAGAAGACAGAACAGATGAGCTTGGATCCTGCCTCTGTAACGGATGCTGGGATATAAGTGACCTCAGTCTTACACATTCCACAGGGGACACTCATCGGAACCTTAGGATGTACTCTTAAGGGTCATGGTTCATTCAAGCTGAAGATCTGAAAGCAATTCTTTATACATAAAAAGACAGTCACAAAGCTGTAGTTTTGAGCAGCAGCATAAATTTATATGAAATTTCAAAACTTTGTCCTTCCCTCCCTTTCCCCCTTTTCTGGTATGTACTATTTTAGTTTGCAAAAGATAAATACACGCCAAGAAGTTAACTGGACATGGACTAAAATTACTTTAATCTTAATGTGTACCTTGGAAGTGTGTAGCTAGTTTTTCTTGGCAACCTTGCATAGTCAATTCATACGAACTCCACCTTTGTGAACATAGGTCATTCTTTTTTCTTTTTTGTAGAGTTTTACTTTATTGCCCTCGGTAGAGTGCCATGGTGTCACACAACTCATAGCAACCTCTAGCTCTTGGGCTTAGGCGATTTTCTTGTCTCAGCCTCCCAAGTAGCTCGAACTACAGGTGCCTGCCACAACACCTGGCTATTTTTTTTTTTGTTGCAGTTTGGCCGGGGCCGGGTTTGAACCTGCCACCCTCAGTATATGGGGCTGGCACCCTACCCACTGAGCCACAGGCATCACCCCATAGGTCATTCTTTAGAGGTGGCAAAGTGATGTATCAGAATTTGGGGCAGGTATAGTTGGAGAAAGCATATGGTAAACCTATCATATGAGGCCAGGTATGGTGGCTTATGCCTGTAATCCTAGCATTCTGGGAGGCCGAGGTGGGTAGAATGCTTTAGCTCAGGAGTCTGAGATCAGCCTGGGCAAAAGACAGACCCTGATTCTCCTAAAAATAGAAAAACTAGCAGGGAATTGTGGCGGGCCCCTGTAGTCTCAGCTACTTGAGAGGCTAAGGCAAGAGGATCTCGAGCCCAAGAGCCTGAGGTTGCTGTGAGCTGTGACGATGCCATGGTACTCTACCCAGGGCATAGAGCAAGACTCTGTCTCAAAAAATAAAACCTCAGGTTCTGCCTTACACACACACCTCAGGGCTTCTCCATAACTCCAAATAGAGGTAAATTAAGTCATTTTGAAAAGTTTTATTTTCTATATGGCTGAGGATCTACCTATAAGAGTAAAAGCTTTCAAAATTTTTATTGTGCATTTCAACATGTTGTACTGAATATTTAACAACCTTTTCCTGAAAACTCATCCTTAACACAGGTGACTGGATTACATCATCAAAGGGTCTGAGGTGGAGGGGGCTGTTGGCCCCCACTGTGATAAATGTCCAGTTTGCTTGTCAAATTATAATTTTGTCCTTTTGTAGACAGGTTTTGTCAGCCAGGCTGGGGTGCATTTGTACAATCGTAGCCTACCGTAACCTCAAACTTCTGGGCTCAAGAGATCCTTCTGTCTCACCTTCCTGAGGAGCCAGGTCTATAGGTGCAAGCCACCATACCCAGGTAATCTTTTTTTTTTTTGTAGAGACAGGGTCTAGTATGTTGCCAAGGCTGGTCTGGAACTCCTGGCTTTAGCCTCCCAGAGTACTAGGATCACAGCTGTGATCACCATGCCTGGCCGGGCACAGATGTCTTAACTTCCATTTCCATGCTCCAGCAGCCTGACTGCCTACTTAAATTTGTGTTTTGTTCCGAATAGGGGCGTGCACTGTGTCACTGAGCTCCGAGCAAGTGAGCCACAATGAAACTTTCATTAGAAACAAGACATAAACACATAAATACACACACATTCCCACTGGGACTGACCTACTCCACTTAGACCATTTCCATCAGTCTAAAAACAGTTTTATTTCTGAAGAAAAAAATATTTTAAGTACCCGTCTGTTTATTTAGTGTCTGTGTATAGTGCTCTATTGTTAAGAGTTCTTCTTATCTATAATGGAGTTTTGTTCACCCATTGCAGAAGCCTTGGCTATGCATTCACGGACTTGTCAGTGATGAATCTTTGGTAAGAAAACAACACAAGATAATTCGGAGTGAGTTTTAATGTCCTGGAGCCTTGTTGCTTCATGTATAATAAAAAGTGCAGGTCAATAAAAATGAAAATGAGGTAATATGGTGAAACAGCTAATAACCTAGTAAGTGCACAATAAAGGATGACCATTATTTTAGCAAGAATTCAACCGGAATTCCAATGGGCAACACCAATAGCAATATGTATATTTACAATATGGTTTAAAAAATTGTTCATTGCCTTCCCTTCGTCTACCCAGTAGGAATTAATATTAGCCTGTTAGGCTGTCTGATAAGACCAGTGAATGCCGAGATGCAACTATACTCTATCCTCTTGTCTAACCGACAGGAAAACAAAGGGCCAGGAAGTTCGTGAAGCCGGTCCACAGATACACATGCAGCTGAGCTGTATCTAGGACCAGGGCTCTTTTTATCGAATATCTCTTTCATTTATATGACCCTTCTTGTTTACAAGGTACTCCTCAGCTCTATGACCTTATTTATTACACTGTATCACTCGGCTCATGGAAATGGCTTCCTCTCATCTCCCCTCTTGTCTTTGGGAGATTTTTTTTCATTCTCCAACTTGTATTGCAGCAGCTGACTATATATTGACCTTTAAAGTAAAAATAATGTCTGTGCACACACAGGAATGAGTACGTGGAAAAAACAGCAGCAGGTCTCCCTGAATAACCCAGTGTAGGCCACACCCTGGCAAGCACACAGAGCAACGGGAGGTGCTCTTCCCACCTGAGTTACTTCCGACACTTTAATGCTAACAAGCTCAGAAAACGCTTACTTTTTGAAAGAGGTCTGGGAATATTTATAGGCTACCTTTTAATGAGTGTCATTTTAAAATAGAAGGGCCAGCCCTCTTCATGTAGTTTTTGCATAAATCCTTCCAAGAATCAAAAGTGAAGACAATTCATTTCTCCTCCTGCATTTTTTTCTTCTTTTTGTGAGGTTACTATATTAAGGTATAGGTAGAAAATATTAAAAAGAGATAAGGAGTACATTTTGCATGTGAAGGAGGAAATCAGACAATAAATGCAAAAAAAAAAAAAATCTGTGTAGAAATTAGAAGTCAGGACCTTAGAAGTCAGAGCTTGGGGAGGCAGGCAACACATTCTTTTTTCACAGAGCTGTTACGCACAGTTCGACTGTCTCAGGAGCAGGAAGGGGGAGACACAGACGCTCAACTGCAGAATGAGGCTGGGTTTAGCCCGACAGCTTCAGAACTGGGCTGGCCGTCAAGGGCCTTTCCCGGAATAGGCCAAGGAAGATAAATCCACTTTGGTTTTTAAGGCTTTAGTCAGCTCAGCTGCCAGCAGCTCGTGGAGGGACACACCGTCGTGAGAGTACACCCAGTTTTTCCCAGTCCAGTTGTAGCGCTTGGGCCCACTGGAAGAGAAAACAAATACACAGTAAGTCCACGAGGATAAGCCCTTCGGAAAGATCACTGCGGCCGCCAACGCTGTCAACCAAGAAATGGACTGAGAGAAGACTCGACAGTAACACTTAATGAGGGACAGTATATATTTGATTTCTTGCACATTTTATCCTCTGCAACGATTCATAGAACAATTCTCAAGACCTGTAACCACATGACCCTTTTTGATGAATAGCCACATACCACATTCTGATTTCTCATTTTTCTACCTCACATATCACACCTGCTACATTAGACCAGTGTCTTTAAAGTTACGAACATTTTTTTGTCCCACTGACATAATTTGTGCCTTACCTAAACTTTTATTAATCATTGAGGCAAAATTCATGTAACATGAAAGAATCATTTAAAAATGAACACGGGCGGTGCCTGTGGCTCAAGGGATTAGGGTGCTGGCCCCATATGCCAGAGGTGGCGGGTTCAAACCCAGTCCTGGCCAAACACTGAAAAAAAAAAAAAATAAATAAATAAATAAAAGAAAAAAAAATGAACGATACAGTGGCATTTAGTATTATTCACAATCTTATGCAAGTACTACCTCTATCTTGTCCCAAACATCTATTCTACTCCAAAAGTAGTCCCTCAGTATACATGGAGGATAGGTCCTCATACCCCCATGAACACCAAAACCTGTGGATGCTCAGATCCCTAATAGGACACGGTATTTCATATAACTTACACACATCCTCCTGTATACTTTAAACTAGATCTAGATTACTTATAATACCTATAACGTAAATGCTCCAGTTTATTTATGTTCTTAATTATTGTATTCTTTTTTTCCCTCAAATATTTTTGATCCGCAGTTGGTTGAGTCCACAGGTGTGGAACTCTAAGGTAAGAGGGCAGACAGTACCCAGTAAGCAGTTCCCTCCTCTGTCAGCCCTTCAGCAACTACCTAAATTATTATTTAAATTATTTTTTAATTCAATGTTAAATCCATGAAGTTGCAAGTCTGATGGGCCAGTTCATCTACCTCAAGCTCATCTAGTAAGCAATGCCAATGCCATACGCCCGTCGCTTTGAGAATGCTGTATTTGTGTGGACAAGTTTATAGTTGTAGACCAATTTGCCACAGCTTATAAGATGGACATGGCATATATGCCAAATTCTATCTCGTCACAGCCGCATGGCTAGGGGTGGACACAGCATCAGGTGACACTGACCTGTGATGGCGCTGTGTTGAAGGTAAGAGCAGAGCACGTGGGGAGCCTAAGGAAGGGGGCACTGGAGTCACCCTGGAGCACACAAGGAGAGCTCTCCCAAAGACACAGGCTGGAAGGAGCTTACCAGGGAGAGAAGTTTGGAAGGGAAGAATTACCAAGGATTCTAATGTTAGCAACCAAATGCTAGGGTTTCAACATGTCCCAATAATCCAGACCATACCCAGAGAGACCATTCCCTTGGCCCTATACTCAGAGGCTGCTACGAGGTGGCCAGGCAGAACCTCCAGACCCTTCCATGCTGCCCCAAGGGTTGTGCGGCAGGAACTAATATTCAGGTGTCCCCCAGACCTCTCCTTTATTCCATCCCACAACTTCTTCAGGGTGGGCAAGGTGGCCAAGAAACATTGCTTATTCCACAGGACCTGAAAAGTGGTCAATTAGAAAAAAACCCCAAACTTAGCCCTCTGAAAGATACTTTGGACCAACATAAAAAGCTGAGAAGGGTGTCAGGCGTGGTGGCTCTTGCCTGTAATGCTAGAACTCTGGGAGGCCAAGGTGAGTGAGTTCCAGATCAGCCTGAGCAAATCTAAAACTAGCCAGGTGCTGTGGTGGGTGCCTTTGGTCCCAGCTACTCAGGAAGCTGAGGCAAGAAAATAGCTTGAGCCCAAGAGTTTGAGGTTGCTGGAGCTATGATCCCATGGCACTCTACCCAAGGTGACAGAGTGAGACTTTGTCTCAAAAAAAAAAAAAGTACACTTAGAGGAACACAGTATCTCTGACAATAAATGGCAGCTTTCCCCCCCTAAATTCCTTTTTGAGGAACACAGTATCTCTGACAATAAATGGCAGCTTTCCCCCCCTAAATTCCCATTTGAATGCAGATTAAAAAAAAAAGTACACTTGGCCTACTGTGGCTCATGCTGAGGCAGATGGATACCTTGAGCCCAGGAGTTTGAGACTAGCCTGAGCAAGGGCAACACCCTGTCTTTACCAAAAATAGAAAAACCAGTCAGGCATCTACTTGGTAAGGTGAGGCAGGAGGACTCTTGAGGAACCCAAGAGAGTGATGCTGCCGTAAGCCATGATGCCACTCTACTCATGGAGAAAGAGTGAGACTGTGTCTCAAAAAAAAAAAAAAAAGTACACTTAGAATTTCTAGGAAGTTACTATCATCCAGTTGTATATTCTTCTGACACGGCCGGGGTAGGATCCAACCACCGGTTGGTGTTTCCAAATATGATACAGACTTTTCCAGTCTCCAGATAGGGAGGGAATTCTTTTAGTGAAGCCATCACAGCTGATATTGGTGCCCTGCCTGGTTATTTACAAAGCCACTGATCCCAGAAGTGATTCCTGGATCTGAGCTGATCCGTCCAGTTGCTTGTACCAGTTCCTCATGCTTGGCCGTGTTTAGGAAGACTGTTCTAGGCCAGTGAGGCTAATGGGCCCATGCAGGTTAAAATCCTCCAATCTCCAGAAAATGAACTGGGTCTAAAGGAGCAATACGATCTGTGAATTAGGTCCTTACTAGAAAGGACAGTGACGTCTAGTGTTGTTTTTGTTGAACTGGGAAGAGACTGGGATGAAGGAGGCAGAACGGCTTTATTTATTTAGAAAGAATTACACATCACAGTATGACAAATGGCATAATATTAACTGCCTAAAAATGAGGTCAATGATATGGGGTGAGGTAAGGTTATAATTTGTAGAATGTAAATACCATTAAGCTTTCAAAGAATTCCAAGCTGATTCTGTTTGAGCCTTTCCCGTTCACAGACGACAAGTTCTCTTTGGAAGTGCTAACGTATGACTGAGGGAGGCTGGTCTGAGAGCACTTCTGTGGGCATTTCTCTTTTACTTTTACAACCACTTCAACAGCAGCCAGACTGACTGAGGGATGAAGGATGCCTCTCTATATATGTTCTCATGCTTTCAGATGCTGTGCAGGCCCCTTTGTGTCTCCAACACAATCTTTTATTTTGCTAGATTGAAAGCACATCAATGGAAAAGGCAGGAGGAATTAAATGCCCTGAAAAGCAACTTAAAACACTCTATCTTCATAGGGTACAGGACCCAGTTTTGCAAAGGGAATTCAACTAACCTTTTAGCAGAGATGCTCAAAACAAAGAGAGCAAACTAACTTGCTTTTAAGACAAAGTGCACCTTGTTCAGATGCTGCAGTACCAAAAGAAGCTTTTGAAAAGGCAGGGCAAAGATTTTTTTTTTTTTCTTTGAGACAGTCTCACTTCATTGCCCTTGCCAGAGTGCCATAGCATCACAGTTCACAGCAACCTCAAACTCTTGGGCTGAAGTGATTCTCTTGCCTCAGACTCCCAAGTAGCTGGGACTACAGACACCTGCCACAACGCCCAGCTATTTTTGTTGTTGTTGGTGGTGTTTTAGCAGGCCCTTGCTGGGTTCGAACCCACCAGCTCCAGTGCATGTGGCGGGCGCCCTAACCACTGAGCCATGGGTGCTGAGCCAGGGCAATGGTTTAATAGAGAAAAATTATCTAAGACAGGTTCTGAAAAAATTATGTATGTTTCATCTCAGATCCTAACCTCTCCCTCTGCTTATGATAAGACAAATTACCAGCAAGCAGAAGTTATATAATCAGCGTAAACGTTCCTACTCAAAGTAAGACAGCTTACAAAACATCCCAAAAGGCTCTCTTACACGGATACTGGCATACCAGGCTGACACTTTTTTGTTTTGAGACAGAGTCTCATTATGTCGCCCTCTGTAGAGTGCTGTTACATTACGCTCACAGCAACCTCAAACTCTTGGGCTCAAGTGATTCTCTGGCCTCAGCCTCCCAAGTAGCTGGGACTACAGGTACCTGCCACAACGCCCGGCTATTTTTTGTTGCAGTTGTCATTTTTGGTTAGCTGGCCCGAGCTGGGTTCAAACCCGCCAACTTGGATGTATGTGGCTGGCACCATAACCACTGTGCTACAGGCGCCGAGCCCCGGGTGACACTTCTTAAATGGCCCACCATGTCACATTTCAAATGAATTTAATGATTACAGACTTTGACTTCTGAGCATACCTGGACGGAGAAGATAACCAGATCTGCTTGTTTGGAGTCTGCTTGTTGATCACATAGGTTCCCAGATCTCCACCCAGTTTAATTGTTAAGACGCCACTCTAGGGGATCAGGTGGAATGAAGCATGAAGAAAATAAACCAAGACCAAGTTAGCACTGTGTCATCATTGCTTCATGTTTTCTTATATCCTCACCCTTGCCATTTATGTAAGTACACAATTTGCACCATAAAAGAATGTCCTTAGCATTTACAAAGAGGAGATTGTGCAGAAAGAGGACTGCTTTCAGAATCGGAATAGGATTAATCACACTAATGTTTACATCTCCTATACTTTTCCCTACTCTCTGTGAGTCGGCAAGGGGAAAATAGTAATGATGCTCTGAGTGGTAAGGGACTTGTCTGAGGCCTTAGAGCCAGCAGTCCCAACTGCCCTTAACTACCAATCCGAACATACTAGAGGATGTTAAAAAATGCAGACTCCCATTCTATTAGAGTACCATGTCAGCCCAAACACCAGACACAAGTTCATTACAAAAAAGAAAAAAAGGAAAGAAAGTACTCAAACCACCTGTTTTCCTTGGCTTAGGAGAACAATAGCTTTAGCTTTGTTGGTAGAAGGCAAAAACTCCGGACTGGGTTTATTTCCAGACCCTTCGCACACATCTAACAAACTTCTGAGACACTTCTCCAGTGCTTTATTTTCCTCTAAAGGGCCTTGAATTCTTCAAAAGATTGGTTTGTCCATCTTGGACCAATAAATGCTCATTTAAATTTGAAAACACTCTTTCAACAAAGGAGTCCTTTACTCCTCAGGCCTCTGGCCTCTTGAGAATGAACAGGATAAGAAAGAGACAGCTACACGGCTAAGTTCCCCATCTGGGAACTGGTCAGCAGGAAGGAGCCTCCCCATTGCCCATCCTGTGCATGACTTGCAGGGCTATTCAGCAGCCTTTTTTTGCATCCAATCAAGGGGCCCTGAATGATTTTTATGACACCAATGCACTATTTAATGTCAAAGGGTGGAAACCATAATAACATAACTGGTAGGATGGATGGGGGGACACCATTGGATTATTTTTTTAGTAATCTTTTTCTGATTCACAAAGTAATGCATAAACATCATTGGGCATATAGAAACATAAAGAAAAAACATTGGTAAAAATAACACTTCAGGGCTAGTCTAGGCGACATAGTGAGACTCCATCTCTAAAAAATATTTAAAAATTAGCCAGGCATGGTAGCATGCGCCTGTAGTCCCAGCTACTTGGGAGGCTAAGGCAAGAAGATTGCTTGAGTCCAGGAGTTTGAGGTTGCTGTGAGCTATGATGACACCACTGTATTCCATCCTGGGTGACAGAGCAAGACCCTGCCTCTGTGCCAGGGTGTTTGGTGCTGTGTATAAATTCTTTATAGCCTGACAAAAGCTGTTGGAGGTAGGAATCATTATCCCAATTTTCCCATTTTTACCAACATGGAAAACAGAGGGTCAGAGTAGAAAAGAACACTTAGCAACTGGCAAAGCTAATCTTAAATCCAGGTCTGTTTGGGTCTAAAGACACTGTTCTTTCCATCATGTGAAGCATATCCTCAATCCCATTAACAAGTGATATAAGGTATTTGCTCTCAGATATCAGATGCCAGGTTTTTAAAAATTACTCTTTTTATAGAGAAACTGTGTGATATTAAAATTACCATCTTAACCAGCTTTCAGCATACAGTTCAGCAGTGTTAAGTATATTCACATTGTAACACTAGAACTCTGTACACATCAGACGCTGACTCTTCCCAGCAGCCCTTGATAATTACCTGTCTACTTTGTTTTTACAATTTTGATTCACTTATTTTTTAACTGACAAATAAAACCTATATATTTATAGTGTTGTTTCTATGGTTTTGACTACATCGTATAAGTAGAATTGTACAGTATTTATCCTTTGTGACTTGGATGCCAGTCTTTAAATGTACTTTTTGAAAGGATTAGGATTATACTGTACCTAAGTTGGTTTCTTCTTGAAACCCAGCTTTACTGTTTTGGTAGGACTACATTTCATTTGTTTCAAAACTTCTTGGGCCAGTGCTGTGGCTCAAGCCTGTAATCCTAGCACTCTGAGATGCCGAGGCAGGTGGATCCCTGTGACCAGCCCGAGCAAAGTGAGACCCCTTCTCTACTAAAAACAGAAAAATTAGCTGGGTGTTGTGGCAGGTGCCTGTAGTCCCAGCTACCTGGGAGGCTGAGGCAAGAAGATCGCTTGAACACAGGAGTTTAAGGTTGCTGTGAGCTAGGCTAAGGCCAGGGCACTCTAGCCTGGGAAACAGAATGAGACTCCATCTTTAAATAAATAAACAAAAATTGAAAACTCTTTAAAACTGTATAATTCAGTAGTTTATAGTATTTCAAAAAGTGTGCAAACATCACCACTATCTAATTCTACTCTATTACCACTGCCCTCACCCCCAAAAGCCCGTGCCCATTAGCCATCACTCCCCACTCTTCTCCTCATCCCATACATAGTTTTACAAATTATTTTCTCATGGGATGGTAGGCTCTGGGAATCTATACACAGTTGCTTCTGATTTGACCTATCTGTGCCCCTTACATGTCCTCATCATGTACTGCAACCACAGACGGGGAGGAGACCCAGTCCAGTGGAGGGGGCCGAGGAGAGACTACAAGAACCAGGTTCCAAGTCCAGGCTCATCACTGATTGCGCCTGGGGCCTGTCTCCTTACAACAGCTGTGTCTTGTCTGTCTGACCTGGTGGAGGGATTCTGTGCAAGGATGGAAGGGCTGACGCACCCTCAAGGTGGCACACAGGACTGCTGAAACCAAAATTCCAATGGCAAATCTTCTGAGTGACTCCGGGAAACAGGCCACTTTTTCATAAAGAGTATATTCATAAAAAAAGGTGAGAGGCCTTCTCCACAGCTGTCTAACTGTTCACACCACTTGGCACCTTGTCTGTAGTACATTCCTTCCCCACCCAGAATGGGCAACTCCTCTGTCTAGGTCCCAGCTTTGGCGGCTGGGGGAGATTCCTTGGACACCCTGTTTGTGTCCCTGTGGCCACCACAGCACTTCCTCCTGCATGCAGAGCTACTAGCTTGTCTGCTTGTCCCTGCTGCCCTGTAAGCAGCTGGGCAGCAGGAAATTTGTCTTTCATGCTGGCATCGGCAGGTCCAGCACCTCCATTCTTCTCACTAAATGGCTACAGGATACCCTTGTGGATGAAGGAGCAGAGTGGTCGGACGATGACTGAGCAGATGCTGCTGCGATACCGTCCGCCAAAGTTTAGTTTTTACTTTTTTTGAGACAGAGTTTCACTGTGTCCCCCTGGGTAGAAAGCTGTGGCACCATAGCTCACGGCAACCTCAAATTCTTGGGCCCCAGCTATCCTCTTGTCTCAGCCTCCCCAGTAGCTAGGACTACAGGTGCCGGCTGCAATGCTTGGCTAGTTTTTAAATTTAGTTAATTTATTTGTTTGTAGAGATGGGGTCTCACTCTTGCTCAGGCTGGTCTCCAACTCCTAAGCTCAGGCAATCCACTCACCCTGGCCTCCCAGAGTGCTAGGATTATAGGTGTGAGCCACCTTACATGGCCCTCCATCTGCCAAAGTTAAGGGCAAGGGTGCACTGGGCAGACAATCTCAACACTCAGCTCTTCCCACCAGCCTGTTCACTGTAATTAGATTTTTCCCCCATGGAGCTTGAAGCTATTTCCAAAGGAAAGTGGCAGGAGGGAAGAAACTAGCTGCCGTGTTGGTGCAGCACAACTTCTCAATGCTTTCGGAACTGACTGCAAATAGATGGATGGAGGGCTATTTATTAGTCTTGATTATTCCTTAGCCAATCCGAGTCTATTTTGGGAATGTGAGTGCACTTAAGTGGGGGCTGGAGGATACTCAAAATATTTGGCAGTTGCTGAGACACAGGCACTCAGCGATGGGAACAGACTGAGGCCACAGCTGATGAGGCTTATTGACTCCTACTGGTCAAGGCCAGCCCTACACAGGTGGGAGCAAATACAGCAATTACTGTTGTCACCACCTCCTCTGTAGAAACAGACACATGTGAGGTGGAAGGCTGAGTCAGGAAACTTCAAATACATGTGACTTCCCATGTTCCTAACATAGACGCTGACTTCCCCTTAAAGCAGAAGCTTAATGAGTCTGAAGCGCTTTTACCTCTGTTGTTTTAATGAATCCTACTGTAAAACAAGTAGCAGAGGTTAATGTCACTCACTTCACAGCTGAGGAACCTGCATCTCACAGAACTTAGTTAATCCACTTAAAGACTTGTGAAAAGAAAATGCAAATCCAGCATGGAGAGCCAGATACTTTGCCTCTGTACTGGGTAACAGCTACCTCCTTACCTCAGGACTCAGAGGTGGTCTCCAGGAGACTGCAAGCAGCTTTCACCTTCAAATTGAAATTGTACTCACAGCTGAGTGTGGGAGTTTTTCTCTGGACAGTCCAGAGCAGTATCAGATTCTTATAGGTGGTCCTAATCCGAAAAGATTAAGAAACCTCTGCTCTTACCAGGTGCAGTGGCTCATGCCTATAATCCTGGCACTCTGGGAGGCCGAGGTGGGTAGATTGCTTGAGTTCAGGAGATTGAGGCCAGTCTGAGCAAGAACAAGACTCCATCTCTACTAAAAATAAAAAAAAACTAGCCAGGCGTTGTGGCAGACACCTGTAGTCCCAGGTACTTGGAGACTGAGGCAAGAGAATCGTTTGAGCCCAAGAGTTTGAGGTTGCTGTGAGCTGTGATGCCATGGACTCTGTCTCAAAAAAAAAAACCACAACCACCAAACAACCTCCCCAAAGAGGAAAAAGAAACCTCTGCTCTAAGGCAGTATTAGACTGACAACTTAGTGAATGAAGAGCATGTCAACAAGCAAATCCGCATTAAAACATCTAAGAGGCCAGGGCTCTTCCTAGAAGAAAAGGCAGGCAGCTCAGAGGTGACTTAGTCTCCAGTCCAATTTTGCTAGGTCAAGTACAGCAGACTCAGTAGTTGCCTAGTGACAGGCTGGGCGTTGAGCTCTTGTGGGTGTCCCTCTAACTACCAGTGCCAATAAAGGGTGAGATCTGGACCCAGACATTGACATGCACCTATTACCCGGACCCCTTGATCAGATACACACCAGCTATGAAGCTACTCAAGTCTCCTACTCCGCAAGGAGAAAGCAGAAGGACTCTTTTTTTTGAGACAGAGCCTCAAGCTGTTGCCCTGGGTAGAGTGCCATAGCATCACAGTTCACAGCAACCTCAAACTCCTGGGCTCAAGCAATTCTCCTGTCTCCGCCTCCCAAGCAGCTGGGACTACAGGTGCCTGCCACAACGCCCGGCTACTTTTTGGTTGCAGCCGTCATTGTTGTTTGGTGGGCCGGGCTGGATTCAAACCCACTAGCTCAGGTGTATGTGGCTGGTGCCTTAGCCGCTTGAGCCACAGGCGCTGAGCCAGAAGAACATATTCTTTTTTGAGTATATCTGGATTATTGCTTTCATTAGTCTACCTGGCCAGTAGCAAGTTGATAAAAAAAATCCATAAATGCTGAGCATCAATGAAAGCATGTCATTCATTCATTCACTCACTCATTCATTCATTCATCAAGACAGCCGCTTGGGTAGAGTGCCAGGACATCTTAGCTCACAGCAATCTCAAACTCTTGGGCTCAAGTGACCCTCTCATCTCAGCTTCCTGAGTAGCTGAGTAGGACTACAGGTGCCCGCTCATGAGCTTAAGTGATCCACCTGCCTCAGACTTCCAAAACGTTAGGATTACAGGCATGAGTCCAGCGTTTTAACTTTTTTTTAAAGCATGTTTTGGAAAAGTATGTGGACCCCATTTCATTGACATAATAAATCAACATTTATTATGTTCCTACCATGGATTTGGCACTGTTCCAGGCACAGGGATCAAAGCATGCTGCCAAGCATCTCAGGCTAGTCATGGGCCTGATATATAAATATGAGACAATTATAACAGGGGGTTAACGCTCCACAGTCACTCTCAAAGACTGTTAGACATGGGAGGAAGGGTGGTGTCTGCTTACAGCACCTAGCAGGGCTTCACAAAGTAGGTAACTTCCAACTGTCCTGAGGTCAGGAAAAGGCTGACCTCCAAAAAAGCTCAAGTAAAGGTGTCACAGGCGTTCTATTGTCTATAACATACTTTCAGTTCATTTATCACTTGTGAATTACATAAATTAGTACCAGAAGACTCTAGGAATTCATATCCTAGGGTAGATAGCATGTCACTGTACTTAATACAATCTTAACTATAGAGCAGCCACTAGGTATACTTACCTTCAGCTTTCCAAATCTACACTCGAGAATTTGGTAACCAATAAATAATTTGTAAGGGATAATTTGGGGAGGCTTGGCGCCTGTAGTTCAGTGGCTAGGGCGCCAGCCACATACACCAGAGCTGGCGGGTTTGAACCCAATCCTGGCCTGCCAAAAAACGACAATTACAACAAAAAAATAGCCAGGCATTGTGGCGGGTGCCTGTAGTCCCAGCTACTTGGGAGACTGAGGCAAGAGAATCACTTAAACCCAAGAGTTTAAGATTGTTGTGAGCTGTGATGCCACAGCACTCTACTGAGGGTGACATAGTGGGACTTTCTCAAAAAAAAATTTTTTTTTTGCCCTGGGGAGTAGTGTGATAAGATGTGTAGAATGGCTAAAAAAAAGGTAGGCATCTTTTCCCTTGTAGGAATAGGTCACAGAATCCGGAAAGCTCATCAGCCTAATGTTCTTCAGGAGATACTCTAGGGGTAGGATTCAGGAAGGTTCTATGGCCCACCACTGAGCATAAGGGGTTGTTGCCTGACTTAAACTGATTCAGTGAGATAAACTGAATACAGCTACTAGAAAATTGGCACCACTTGCTTCTAAAGAAACATTCATGCAAAGCACCTGGTCAAGCTGGGGCCTCACTGATCCTTTGAGAGCAGGCTGCAAGACTGTTTCTGTGGCTTGTTAATCAGTATTTGCACTTGTGGGCAGTTCAGCCTGAGACTTGGTTTTCCTGCAGTTATAGCCCCTGGTAGGGAAGCTGGAGGACCAGAGGCCTGTAACTTCCCTATCCTCAGCAGTGCATGGATGGTCCAATTGGCAGGCCAGTTTGTGAGGGTTCCCATGCAGCTAGGTGCTCCAGGGCTGTCTGTGCAAGCACTTTCAAAGTCCTGCCAGACACTGCTACATTTTCTGCTTCTGACAGCAACCACTGAATCTAAATAAAAGGCATGTGATCCTTTCCAATCCCATGGCTCTTTTTTATTTTTCCTGCCAAGTCTCTCACTGTCCTTAAAACCAGGCTTGACACTATCTCCAAGACTTCTGCCTACTCCATCATACGGAGTTCCTTCTCTATCTAGCGCTCCCACAGCAACATCCAACACCATTTCCATCACGTTAATCTGACAGCTGGGCGTCCTCAACCATTCCATGATTCAATCCAAAGTGCACATGTCATGACATTTCCTGGCATTAATTACTTGCTATGAACAGGATTAACATCTGTGGGGGATTTCGCCCATTGGCAAAAAAAAACAAAAACAAAAAACTGCCATAAGCAGTAATTCCAAATCTAAAGGGGGACCCTTGCTCAAGTCTGCCACCTGGTGTCCTGTCAATAAAGACCAGCACTTCCTTGGCTTGTAGGATTTACTATTTCATCAAACTCATAAATTTTTTTTTTTTTTTTTTTTGAGACAGAGTCTCAAGCTATCGTCCTGGGTAGAGTGCTATAGCGTTAATAGCAACCTCTAACTCTTGGGCTCAAAGGGATCCTCTTCCTCAATTTTTCCTTTTTCAGTAGATGGGGGTCTTGATTTTGCTCAAGCCAGTTTCAAACTCAAGAGCTCAGGCAATCCACCTGCCTGAGCCTCCCAGAGTGCTAGGATTACAGGTGTGAGTGGTAGCACCCAGCCTCACCTGGGGAGCTTTAAAAATCCCAGTGCTTTGACAGCAGGGACACTGTCCATAATCATAATCTCTAGGCGTGGGACCCAGGGATTCACATTAGAAACCTGGGTGTGCTTTTCAAAAATGTGCTTCCCAAATGCACCCTGACTGACTACATCAGAATCTCTCAGAGGTGGGGCCCAAGTCTTTGAATTATTTTCTTTTTTGAGATATAGTCTCAAGCTGTCGCCCTGGGTAGAGCACCGTGGTGTCACAGCTCACAGCAACCTCAAACTCCTGGGCTTAAGCGATTCTCTTGCTTCAGTCTCCAGAGTAGCTGGGATTATAGGCACCCGCCACAACACCTGGCTATTTTTTATTACAGTTGTCATTGTTGTTTAACTGGAGCGGGCTGGGTTTGAACTTGTCAGCCTCTGGGTATGTGGTTGGCACCATAACCACTGAGCTACGGACACCAAGCCCCAAGTCTTTGAATTTAACTACAGTAGAACCTCTGTAAGTTGACCACCCAAGGGACTGTAACAAACTGGTCAACATATGGAGGTGGTCAACATAAGGAACTAGGCCTCCTGTACTGATCCGCCGTACATGTGGTGCATGTCTGGTCTATGAAAATTAGGTCAACTTAAGGAGGTGATCAATGTAGGGAGGTGGTCAACTATGGAGGTTCTGCTGTAATTCTTCGGCCATCATCTTACATGTGCTGAAGACCTATCAGTTTAGTTCACTGTTCCCCAAGCCTGCTTACTTGACAAACACATGCCCAGGCCCTCCTTCCTCACACACCATTTACCTTCATGGGTATTGAGTGAAACTGAGAATCTGAATTTTTAAGCAAAAATGAGGCTCAGAAAGGTGGAGTGATTTGCCCAGGGTCACAAGGCTGGTAGAGCTGGGTTTCAACTTGAACCCTGGGGTCTTTTGGTCCCATCACAAGCCCATGCAACTTGATGCTTAATTCTGCAAGAGGGAAATTCTTCATTTTACTGTGCTAAAATTCTTAGGGAGGAGAATAAGGCAAGAGGTACCCCAAAGGAGACATCATAGTCCTCAAATGTGTAAGGCTTGTCTGCAAGGTCTTCAAAAAACTCTGCTAAGGAGTCCAGCGTTTCCTCTGCTAGTCTCTCATAGGTGGTCTCATCTAGAGAACTGCAGGGGAGAAAAACAACCACCCAAAACATAGAATTATCAGATGGCTCCATTTCATTAATATCAAATCCACACATTTATTTTTATTTCAATCTCTAAAATTGATAGAAAACATCTAACACGTACAAAGTAAAAATTTAAACAGCTCCGAAGGAATTACAGACAGAAGTAAGCCTTTCTTCCAAATAGGCAGTCCCCATCCCTACAGGCAACCATGACTAACAGTCTTTTCTGTATCCTTTTACTGTGTATTATTCTTAATCTACAAATGAAGCATTATGCATTTTTACTGAGTATGTCTTACGAATTGTGCCACAGTTAACACACATGAATTTTTTAAGTAACATGTCCCAATAGAGGTTGTTTCCATTGCTTTTGTTATTAAAATTTATGGACACAAAGTATGAGAAAAATATTTGCATTATATATATTTGAAAAAGGACTCAACCAGAATATATAAAGAACTCCTACAAATCAATAAAAAGGCAAACCAATAAATAAATGGGCAAAATACCTAAACAGATTTCATTTAAAAAGATGTCCAAATGGCCAATGAACATATGAAAAGGTGTTCAACTTGTATGTTTATTTATTTAGTTTTTGAGACAATGTCTTACTATATTGCCCCGGCTAGACTTGGACTCCCAGGCTCAGGTGATCTTCCTGCCTCAGCCTCCTGAGGAGTTGGGACTACTGGCATGTGTCAGCATGCCCAGCTCAACTTTATGACTCTTCAGGAAAATGCAAATTTAAAAAAAATCAGGCAGGGACCTGGTGGCTCTCGCCTTTTAATTTTAGCATGCTGGGAGGCTATGACAGGAGGACTGCTTGAGGCCTGAGCATGAGAGACCCTATCTATCTAAAAAAAAAAAAGAAAAGAAAAGAAAAGAAAAGAAAAAAATTGGCCCAGTGCAACTATATAGTTCTAGCTCCTTGGGAGGCTGAGGCAGAAGAATCACTTCAACCATTTGAGGCTGCAGTGAATTGCAGATGACAACACTGCACTGTAACCAGGGCAACAGAGCAACACCCTGTCTCAAAAAAAAAAAAAGAATCACAATGAGATGCTACCAGAATACTTAAAGTAAAAGAGACAGATAGTATCAAGAGTGAAGTTAGAAGAGAAGCAGCCAGAATCTGCAGATAACTGCTGATAGGCAGTAGACTGGACAATCACTTTGGAAAACTGCTGGGCGGTATCTACTAAAGTTGAACATGTTTATATACTATGACCTGGCAATTCTATTCTTGAATTGCTGTGGAGTATCCTGGGGTATAATGGTATATCCCCCATATGCTGGGGGTATATTCAGCAGAAAAGTATACCCAGGTTTACCAAAAGACTACATACTGTACTAGATGTTCATAGAACTATTCTGGCTCAGCACGTGTAGCTCAGTGGCTAGGGCACCAGCCACATACACCAGAGTTGGTGAGTTTGAACCCGGCCTGGGCCTGCCAAACAAAGACAACTACAACCAAAAAATAGCTGGGCATTGTGGGGGCGCCTATAGTCCCAGTTACTTGGGAGGCTGAGGCAAGAGAATTGCTTGAGCCCAAGACTTTGAGGTTGCTATGAGCTATGGCGCCATGGCACTCTACTGAGGGCAAAAAAGTGAGACTTTGTCTCAAAAAAAAAAAAAAAGAAAGAAAAAAGGAAAGAAAGAAAATGATCTGGAATTAGATAGTGGTGATAATTATACAACCCTGGGAAGGTACTAAAAAAACCCTGAATTACCTATTTTATTATTTATTTATTTATTTATTTATTTTTGTAGAGACAGAGTCTCACTTTACTGCCCTCCGTAGAGTGCCATGACGTCACAGGAGTCAAGGCAACCTCCAGCTCTTGGGCTTCCGCGATTCTCCTGCCTCAGCCTCCCGAGCAGCTGGGACTACAGGCGCCCGCCACAACACCCAGCTATTTTTTCTTTTGTTGCAGTTCGGCCAGGGCTGGGTTTGAACCTGCCCTCGGTATATGGGGCCAGCGCCCTACTCACTGAGCCACAGGCGCCACCCTGAATCACCTATTTTAAACTGATGAACTTAATGGCTTGTGAATCATAACAATAAAAATTTTGTTATAATAAACATCCTTGTAAGAGGTTTTGAGTCCCTGTGAGGATTTAACTGTAGGTTATAAGATGTAAACTGGGCAGCTCCATTACCTATGAGTTTCCAAGGGGCCTAAAGTAAGACATGAGAACCATCACTCACTTCACGGGGACAATGTGGATCAACTCACAACAGGGCTGATCCGATTGGTGAGAGGTTGATCTTTAAAGAGAGTGGTTGGCCTGGTAGCCTGTTTTCAGAGTGAGCTGGAGAGAATGGGGAGGAGAGGTTGGTTGATAGATGTCCGTGAAGAATCTGGTAAACACACAGACACATCTGACTAGTGTGTCAAGAGCTTGGCAGGGGCTGGGCACAGGGAGGTCACCCACGTAATCCTAGCTCTTTGGGAAACGGAGGCAGAATTGCTTGAGGACAGGAGTTCAAGACTAGCCTGAACAAGATAGTGAAAACCTATCTCTACAAAAAAAAAAAAAAAAAAAAAAAATTAGCCAGGTGTGATGGCATAAGCCTGTAGTCTTAGTTACTTAGGCTAATCCAGGAGGATCACCGCTTGAGCCCAGGAATTTGAGGTTGCAATGAAGTATGATGGCACCACTGACTCTATCTCAAAAAAAACAAAAACAAACAAAAAAAAACCCTGGGTATGTGCTACCTGACAGCAGACAGGTGGGCCACAGCAGAAGCAAGACATGCCAAAACAAAGATGTGCTTCCCAGAGGCCAGAATTAGACCCCGAGGACAGGAATGAGACTTGGAGCATCTGTTAAGTGCCCCCTCCAAACTTGTAGGACTGCCTGGAAGGGTGAAGAGACAGCAGCAGAGAGCGGCTGAAGAGTGCCAGAGCAGGGGCTAGAATAGGTATTGTCACCAAAGCAGAAACCTAGACAGGCAGTATGCTTGGCCCTTAGGGACTTGTGCAGGGGTCACTGAACAGAGACAGGAGGTTGGAAAGCTCCTGAGACTTCTTGTGGACCATGCAAAGCCCTCTGCAAAGCTGCTGCCTGAGCTACCTGGAAGGCCCAGAGTCAGCCTACTGAGAGTACAGCCCTGAGGACAGGATGTTCCTGTGTAAGCCTGGCTTCCTGCTGCTACTACCAGATGTGACAAGGAATCAGTGAGCCAGGAGAAAACTGGCCCCTGTGCAAGCAGATGGAATGAAATGGAGCATTTGGGGGTGAAAGGCTGCAAAAACACAGAAAAGTCAAAGGGAGAATCTTAAGGCTTTGAACAACAAAGGCCTCCCATTAAGTCAGTAAGAGACCCCTCCCTGTTGCAAAAATCAGGTTGAGGGTATTGCTGGTCCCCAATCTTAAGACAATCTTATTGTTTTAATTTTTTTTTTTTTTTTTTTAGATAGTCTTACTATGTTGCCCTTGGTAGAGTGCCATGGTATTGGTGTCCTGGCTCACGGCAACCTCTAACTCTTGGGCTTAAGAAATTCTCTTGCCTCAGCCTCCCAAGTGGCTGGGACTACAGGTGCCTGACACAACACCCAGCTATTTTTTTGTTGCAGTCGTCATTGTTGTTTAGCTGGCTGGCCTGCCTCACTATACGTGGCCAGCACCCTACCCACTGAGCTACGGGCGCCGCCAATCTTATTGTTTGTATGATTTAAGGCACCTTCCTGCAGGTGAGGGGTCTGGGTGTGGGGCATACAAAGAAACAGGCAACCTGAGCTTCCTATCCAGGGAAGAAATTTGGATGTGGTTCCTGGCATATGGGATGGCCTGAAAGTGAACAGATCAGAAGCCTACTTTTTTGGGAGAATCCTATTATAGAGAAAAATAAATCTGGCCTAAGATAGCCTCCTAGAATCTTAACACAGCCCTTGAAACCTCAAACTGTGATCAGCAAGAAGCCAGCTCTGAAGGCTGCTGAGGAGAGCATGCTTCCCACTACCTCCCCCCCTCTGCGGTCCAGGAGAATAACAGACAAAGGAGGGGCCTCCAGAAGGCTGAACCAAGATGAATGGAGGGGAGAGGCCGATTCAGCGGGCCTGGGCCACTGCCTTGCGCCAGGAACCTGCCTCTTTTCTTCCCAGACCTGAGATAGAAAACTGCACATTACTCAGAAATCTTAGATTTTAAGGTAGATGCAGTGACCACATGGGCCTTTGGTTGGCTCTCTTGGGGCTGCTGGTAAATGCATCTGAGTGTAGAAGTAAGATCCATGCAGGTATGGAGGATACCATCCATGCAGGTTGGCAGGGGGCAGAATGCAGCAGTGCCGGTCAGATTTCCCTGGGGGATCCCTGGCCTGCTTCTTCCAGGGAACTCACTAGACTAGATGTCGCAGGCTCCCCTGCAGTCAGCTAGGGCCATGCAGCTATGTTCCTCCTACTGGAGTATGAGTCAGCGACATGCTGCACTGCCAGTTCTTTGGCACTTTTAGCTGTTTTTGCCAAAGGAGACAAGGTGACCCAGCCTTAATGATACAGATGACAGGTGAGGACCAAACTGGAAGGTAGATGAGCCTGGCTCTCTGATGCCTTTCACAGAGGGACACCAATCCCAGGCTGCAAGCAGAGGGGGACCACATATTATTGGTTTGAGCCATTATACTTAGAGGTCTATTTGTTAGGGCAGTATGGCTTAACCTAATTACTAGGATATTCAAGAAAGTAGTAACAAAACTCTGAAGACAACCTAAATGTCCAATAAGAGGGGATGGGTTGAATAAATTATGGTGCAGCCATATAATCTGATACTACCAGATATATATATTTGGTAATATATATATATATATATTTTTTTTTTTTTTGAGACAGTGTATCACTTTGTTGCGCCCAGTAGAGTACTGTGCTGTCACGGCTCATAGCAACCTCAAACTCTTGGGCTCAAGCGATTCTCCTGGCTCAGCCTCCCAAATAGCTGGAGCTACAAGTGCCCACCACAATGTCTGGCTATTTTTAGAGATGGAATCTGACTCTAGTTCAGGCTGGTCTCGAACTCATAAGCTTAGATGATCCACCAACTCGGCCTTCCAGAGTGCTGGGATTACAGGTGTGTGATACTATTTTATTAAAAATAATGTAGTAGAAAAAAAAAAAATAATAATGTAGTAGACACTTAGTGATATGGAAAGATGACTACGAGTGTCATTGCTCAGGGAGAAAACTGATTCCATATGGAACAGGAAGGGAGGGAGGGAAAAGGAAGGAAAAGATCCCTGATATGGAAGGTGTTTTATCTTACCCTGGCTTGCCCAAAGTTCCTGATTTCCTCAAATTCATCAGATAGACCCTCTGCTTTTTGACATTCAGAATCTGATTGAAGCATTGGAGGTTCAAACTCTAAAAGCCAAAGTTAAAAAGAACATTACCATTTTTACAGTATATTATAATCCATTAATGCATGGTTTATATATTGCCATTTCTACATTTGAGAGTAACCATGTTAAAGTTTTTCAGAAATATTTCTTAGAAATTTTCTTCACTTTCTTTTAATGCATCACAATGAGTTGTCCTGGTCTGTCTCTACATACACTGTACTGCAGGGTAGTCATGAGGTACAGGAGCTATTTATATTTATTTATTTTATTTTTTTAGAGACAGACTCTTACTTTGTCGCTCTCAATAGAATGCTGCGGTGTCATAGCTCACAGCAACCTCCAGCTCTTGGGCTTAGGCGATTCTCTTGCCTCAGCCTCCCCAGTAGCTGGTACTACAGGCACCTGCCACAACTCCCAGCTATTTTTTGTTGCAGTTTGGCTGGGGCAAGGTTTGAACCTGCTACCTTCAGTATATGGGGCCGGTGCCCTACTCACTGAACCACAGGCGCTGGCCCATATTTAAATATATCAAGCTAAAATAAAATAAAGTCAGTTCCTCAGCTGCACCAGCCACATTTCCAGTGTCCTGTGGCCAATGGCTAGGGGGATGGACACAGAGCGTTTCCATCATGGTGTGAAACATTACGGGGCAGTGCTGCACAGCTATTCAGTAATGGAGTGGTTGATGCGAGGCATCCACAGTACTCCTAGAAGGTCACTAAGAGAAGCAACAAGAAATACAAGAGATTGGATTAAAGATGGCGGCTGAGTAACAGCTTCCCTGCAACTGGGCACGGCGAGTCTGGGGAGACAGGACTCCAGACATCTCTGGCGGTGGGATCTGCCTATGATCATCCCTTTGAGGATACAGGGAGCCAGCAAGGGACTTCTGGACCCCAGGAGGAGGACAAAAACAGTGGAAAACTGGCAAGTGGCTACGTGTGTTCGATTGACCTAATCACGTCAGCAACCATGAGTACAAGCAGCAGTGAGACTGCAAACCGGAAAGGCCTTACCTGTGAACTTTTTTGGTGTTCTTC
>CAUYPK010065473.1:0-28590 GCA_963574355.1 Loris lydekkerianus
CACTTGTGGTGCATCTTACAATGGTATATGTGAAACTTAGTAAATGTGGAATGTAAATGTCTTAACACAATAGCTGTGAAATTGCCAGGAAGGTTATGTTAACCAGTGTGATATAAACATGTCAACCGGTCTGTGAAACTAGTGTATGATGCCACAAGATCATACTAGTGTACATAGCTATGATTTAATAAAAAAAAAATAAAATAAAATAAAGGAACTGGGCCAAAAGTCAAATTGCCAACATTGGCCAGACCCCCCACTTTCCCAGAATGTTGCAAAACAGGTGCTTCTGGGATGCTATGGAACAAGGACTTTCCATCCTGGATTAAGCAAGGAGTGGCCCCTCTGCAAAGAGCTATGGCCCCTCCCATAGCTACTCATACCCACATTTTTGCTATACCCATAAGCTTAATAAAAACACCTGGAATCTGGAAGAGAAGGCTGACTCTGGTGCAGAACCTACTATTTTTCTTTTTTTTAATAAACTTCTCTTTGGTCCCAGGACTGACCTCTTCTCCTTTCTCCACACTACTACTCCATTTCTATCCCATACCCAAAAGGGATGAGACTCAATATTTGAAATTAATGGAATTCAAGATGGAGTAACTATGAGGGCTGTTCAAATTATAGGACTGAAGAAATAGTGATGCTGAGATGTTCAGCATCCATTTGGATAATCTTATTAGCTGATTTTAGCAATATATTTATGGGTTACAGAGACCCAGAAACTCTATAACAACATTGATAAAAATGGAAAGAAGAGAATCTGAAATAAGATGCATTTCAAAAGGGAAAACGTTGTCAAGCAAAGATAGAAGAAAATAGCATGGAACAATTTTTTGTTAATATCTCTTTGCTGTGAAAGATGAGGTAGCTTACTTGGGAAATATTTGCTTGGGGACCGTTATTTTTAGTTAAGAGCATTGTGGAAAAATATAAGGATGCACTGGAATTTGATACAAGGAGGCACAGGAAGAGTAAATGGTACTGAGTCCTGTAAAAGGTGAGTAGACCTCCTGTAAAAGGTGAGTAGACCTTAGGATGAAGAAATGAAATTGATAGGGATGAAAGTAGAGGGAGAAGTAGTATTGGTAGATCCAAGAGGAGAATGTGGAAGGTTGGGTCATAGGCTAGAGGACCATGTTAGGGAACACCAGTATTGAGGAGGCTGGAATTTTATAACTGAGATTTTTCAGTGAATCCACATGGTCATTTTTACCTTCCAATAAAAATTTTTGGTTATTTCTACATATTCTTTGAATCAAGATGCAGAGCTCTTAGAGGTGTATTGTATCTTATAAGGTGATGGGTTAAGACACTAGAACTTTCAATTTCAGAGAGGTAACACTAATGACATTTAATTTAAACTTACTTCATTATATTCTTCTAATTAATTATGTCCTTCTAATGTTTTTCAAATGTAGGGATAGAGGGAAAACTTCTTCTCCATCTGACTGACAATAGACAGATGAATAAGAGAAGAAGACATATAAACTTATTAATATGAGTATGGACATGAGAGTCCTACAACTATGAGGACTCAATGATTGACCAGATTTTGAGGCTTAAATATCCTCTTTATAAGGAAGAGGAAAGTGGGGGGGACCTCTAGATAATTTTAGAGGGATAATAAATGATTCTTAGGGGAAATGAATGACTTCAAAGAACAATGGCCTGGGACAAAGTTCCTCTGGAAGATGAGAGGCAGAATATTACTGTGAACAAAGGTAATCTCATGAGGATAAAGCCTCCCAGGAAATCTCTCAGAAGTGTCCTCAGAAGAATAAGTGAAAAATCTGTGTCGGCGTGGTAATAATTTTTAGTCTCTTTTATGCTCTGTTGGTTAATCTTTTCTGGTTATTTTATGAGATTCCAAAAGAAAGGTCTTATGATGATTGCATTTTTTTTTTTTTATTTTGGCAAAAAAAGTTGACTCAGTCAGATCTGACTCAGTCAGATAAGGAAATTCCAGGGAGTCCCTCTCTGTGTTTAAGAAAAGAAATTGGATCAGAGAAACAGGGAGGTTGGGGAAAGACAGAGAGAGACTTTAATTCTGTGATCTTCCTATTGCAGTTTAAAGAGCTTGGCATGCCAAAGTGCCAAAATTGGGGGTTATTGTTTTCTGAGCCTCAGCAATACAATTCAACAATACTCTGTAGCTACATTTTTCAGTTATTCTCATAGTTGGTTTTGATTGCCACCAGCTCAAAATTTCTGGATTTAAATTTTCCAGGAATTTTAGTTCCTCTAGCAGGCACTACTAGTTCAGAGTTAGTTAGCTCTTTTCAAATTTAAAATATAAATTATGTGGGAGAAAATGCTTTCAAAGTTATGCATTACTAATATTTCTTGTTTTGAATCCAAGGCTGATTTGTAGTTCCTGTATGTATTTTTTAGGGAAGAATTTACAAAGTATTTGCTTTATTTCTACAAATCTCATCTGTCATATTCCTCTTCAAATAGATTTAATAGCTCTATCTCTTTGGATAAACATATAATTCAGTGCCTGGTATTCACTGGCTTAATCGTAGACCTGACACATTGGTGTAGTTCCCAGTTTCTTGGTTTGTTTCTTGGCTTTTTGGGGTTCTATTTTGTAGAATTCAAACACCACTCATGCTGAGACTTTTCTGATTTATACTAAACTCATAGTACACATATTGGAAACATATGGCTGCTTGGAGGGCCATCTGGCAACTTAAGAGAGTCCTTGTTACTGCTGCCAAGTCTCTGACTGTTATGAAAACACAACTCAATTGTTTCCAAAGCTATGGGAGGGGGAGAGCGAATTTCTTTTTCTTCTTTTTCAAAACAGCAGGAACTGTAAATAAACAATCCTCTAGATAGCACAACTAGATAAATATTGCCTGGATTTGTTATCTAAAGTACTAAATATTCTTTCTTCTTGTGTTTTTTTTTTTTATTATTATAAATCATATCTGTGTACATTACTATGATCATGGGGCACCATACACTTGCTTCATAGACCGTTTGACACATTTTTATCACACTGGTTAACATAGGCTTCCTGGCATTTTCCCAGTTATTTTGCTAAGACATTTACATTCCACATGTGGCAAGTTTTACATATACCCTTCTAAGATGCACCACAGGTGTAATCTCATCAATCGTCCTTTCTCTAACCACCTCCCCCCTCCTTCCCTACTCTTTCCCTTTCCCCCCTATTCTTAGGTTGTAACTGGGTAATAGCTTTCATGTGAAGGTCCTAAATTAGTTTCATAGTAGGGGTGAGTACAGTGGGTACTTTTTCTTCCATTCTTGAGAGACTTTACTGAGAAGAATATGTTCCAGCTCCATCCATGTAAACATGAAAGAGGTAAAGTCTCCATCTTTCTTGAAGGCTGTGTAGTATTCCATGGTGTACATATACCATAATTTATTAATCCATTCGTGGATATTAAAAAATATTTTAATGTGTCTTTTCAGGCAAATTTGCTGTAGGAAGGTCATGGTAGATTAACCTCAAATTAGGTGAAACAGTGAACCTAACTAAAACAAAAAATCAGTCTTACACGCCCCGCTCGGTGGCTCACAGCGTCATCCAAGCACTCTGTGAGGCAAAGGTGGGAGGATCCCTTGAGCTCAGGAGTTCAAGACCAGACTCTGTCTCTACTAAAAAGAGAAAACAAAATCAGCCAGGTGTGGTGGCAGGCACCTGTAGTCCCAGCTACTTGGGAGGCTGAGGCACGAGGATTGCTCATACCCAGGAATTTGAGGTTGCTGGGAGCTAGACTAATGCCATGGCACTCTAGCCTGGGCAACACAGTGGACTCTACCCTCCCCTTAAAAAAATAGTCTTATAATGTATACAACCAAGGAGGTCAGTACAAAAAACGAATCAATTATTAGTTGCCTATAGCATTGTATCACTATGATTACACTAATATATAGTAAGTTGAGTTCAGTCAAAGATGGATAATCTTTGGATTACAGAGTCAATAGTCAATTCAATTGTCTACCTTACTCCTATTTACTATTTCCATACTAAAACCTTTCAGTATGAGACTGGAATACATGATTTTCCCAGTAATAATATTGAAATTGAATTTCATATTTTGCTTCATCATCTTCACTGCCATTGTCTTTAATGAATTTATATCAAATGATAAGCTTCCCCATCCTTCGATGGAGAGAATAATTTATTTACTTAATGATCCTGGAAATAAAGGAATGTTTATAAAATGAAGAGTAAAAATTAAGAACTGTATAACAAAGGGAAAATGTATTTTTCCACTGATTTTAGAATGTACTTAAGAAAATTAAACTAGTGACAAAATGTAGTTATTTAATTTATAAATGGATTTATAAATTAATTATAAATTTTATTATAGTACACATCCCTGAGATGTTGCAGAATATTTTCTAAATAGATAATATCCTGATGACATAATTTGTAAATAGGTAATACCCTAATCCCATGACTGACATGCTTACACCAGCCATGGTAGATTTCAAGTGGCCCTGCTATGATTTTAAGTATGCATCTAGATAAATATGGGCAGGTGCTGAGACACAGAGGAGAAGGTATGGAGAAATTAGTTATTCTGTTTGACTGTGTGGTGATATAGAGCAGTGGTCCTCAACTTTTTTGGCATCGACATGGAAGACAATTTTTTCCAAGGACCGGGGAGGGGGTGGTTTTGATATGAGTCTTCAAGTAACTGATTTATTATAATTTCTGTGCAGGTAAACCTCTCTGCTAATGATAATCTGCATTTGCATCTTCTCCCCAAAAGTAGCATCACTACCTTAGCTCAATCTCAGATCATCAGGCATTAGACTTGCCTAAGTGTGCACAACCTAGATCCTTACACACACAGTTTACAGCAGTTTGCTCTCCTGTAATATAATACCACCTTGGTCTGCCAGCGCGTAGCAGGCAATGATGTGAATGATGGGTAAGGCTGTAAATGTGGATGAAGCTGCTCTCCTGCCGCTCACCTCCTGCTCTGCAGCTGGTTCCTACAGGCCACTAACTGGTACCAGTCCATGGTCCAGGGCTTGGGGCTGTAGACAAAGAATACCCCATGAGGTATGGTGTCATCTTTTGAGAGAGCCCCTTGTGTATCTTTTAATAGAACATCATAGAGCTTCTAAATTCATCCGTGAAAGAGTTCCCCCTTCTTATATTACCTTTTGTCATGTCAAAAGAATTCTTTTTCTAGAAACTGTTATTTTTATCCACATCAGTGCACAAACTGACAATCAATAGTATTATTTTTCACTTTCTTTACAAAGAAATCTGGTTGTTAGGGCAGGAGGTGGAGGGATAAATAGACAGAGCCCAGGGATTTTTAGGGCCGTGAAAATCCTCTGTATGCTAGTATAATGATGGATGCATATCCTTATAGTATACATTATTTCAGACCCGTAGAAGGCACAACGCAAGAGTGAGCCCTAATGTAAACTGTGGGCTGTGCGTGATCACGACGTGTCAACGTCATTATATCAGTTGTAACAAATAGACCATTCTGGTGGGGGATGTTGATAATGACGGAGGCTGTGCAAGAATGGGGGCAGTGAGTATGTAGGAAATTTCTGTACCATCCTCTTAATTTTACTGTGAACCCCTAACTATTAAGAAAAATAAAATCCTAACAACAACAAAAGAAATTTTATGTTCCTCAGTTTTTGTTAAAGATTATCTTTTTTTCCTCAACTCATAGAGTGTTTAACACTTTAGACCGCATTTAAATTTATGGTTAGCCTCTTTTAAATTGTGGTAAAATATGTATTTTACTAATATATTTCATATATATATATATATATATGTATTTTACTGCTAATGATTTACTGCCTGTGTTGGGAAGCACCCAGCAATGCTTTTTAATTTATTAATTAAAATAATTAATACAATTAAAATTATTAACACAATTAAAAAAATAATAAATTAACAGAATTTATCATATTAACCATATTTAAGTACACCGTTTGCTGGCATTAAGTACATTTACATTGTTGTGTTATCATTATCACCATTGGCTCCGGAACACTTGCATCTTGTAAAACTTGAAACATTGCACCCATAAAATAATAACTCCCAGTTTCACCCTATCCTGCTCCGGGGGCTGCAACTTGGTCATCCTGAAAGCAGCCCAGGGACAGGGTGGTGCCTGGCTTCCAAGTCCCCAATGCTGCCCTGGGCCTGAGACCAGAGAGTGTGGGGCCCTTCTCAGGCAGGCAGCTCTGGCAGAAAACTGTGGGGAGTGCAGTTCACTCAAGATTCCGTACAGTCCAGTAGCAGCTGCAGCGTGCTGGGTGCTTCCAACACAGGCAGAAAGCCTGGCTTCCCTCCCTCTCCTCAGGCTGGGAGAAACTGCAGCTATGCCGAGCCCAACCTCAGCCCAAGGATGGGGCTGAATTTGACAAGTCAATATTTTTACTTGAAATAAAATCAGTCTTAAAATGGTGCCTTGGACCTGCAACCAAGAAGCTAGGATCCTTCCTTCCCAGGCAGGCAGCTGGGTGAGAAACTGTGGTACATGCCATCTGCTCCCATCTCAGTCTCAAGGGAGCCCACAGCAGGGTGGTAGAGACCTTCCCAGGGGTGTGGAAGTGCCTGGGCCCCTCTATTCCCTCCTCAGAGCTGCACAAAGGCTGCAGGGGTGCCGGGGTTCCCCAGTATTTAGGCTCTCAGGATGGTGCTTGGCTCAAGTGGTGCCAGGCTCAGATATCTGTGGGATTCTCCTTGGGTTTCCTTTTGGGAGCACTGTCTCTGGTCTCCAAGCTGCTGTCTGTGTTAGGCCCAAGACCTCGGTGGATCAGACGGTCTCCTGTAGGCCAGATTGTAATCATTTGTGTTGGTGAGTGGATCCTTGGGCCCTCGTCTCTTTCTGTTCCCCCCTATCCAGGAGCTTTTCCTGGCTGTTAGCCAAACCCGGACTAGGCAAGTCATCCTGAAGCATCTCCTTAGCCACTTTGGGGCTCCCACTGCTTCCCTGGTGAATCGTAGCATTTTCTCCAGGGGTCTGTTTAAAATATGGCCTCTGCTCCCTGTTCTCGTTCCTTTCCACTGGAGCAGGCACATATTCCCTGTGTCTAGTCAGCTATCTTGATTTTATCTGTAGTCTTCTTTCTAATTTTTTTAGGGACCACCGTACTTTTTCCCAGAGTGGCTGAACACTTTGCATTCCACACCCTTGGCAGCACCTATTGTTATTTTTTAATAGTTACCTTCCTAGTGGGCATGGGGTGGTAATGGTTCATATTTTTGACCATAGTTCTCTAATATTTCTTGAGAAAATTTTGGCATATTCTGAGAGATATATAACTTTTGAACTGTATGTTACTGGAAAGAATAGCAGTGAAGTGCCCATGTAAAATTTAAGAATCTTGAAACAAGACAAATACAACATAGTGTAAAAGGAAATTAAATCCTGGACAATTTTGTTCAGCTTGCTGACATAATCATCAGTGAAAGGCTGGTGATAACTCAGGAAGAGTCATTAATAGGCGAACTATTTTATTATTTATACAATTTATGGGTTTTATAATATAAATGTGAGTACTCGTATTTGGAATTATAACAGAGGCGTTTTTGTCTCGAGGACTATTGCACTTTTTTAAAGTCTCTTTGTCCTAGATGCTGTAAAATGTTTATATGAATCACCTTACAGAGTTTTTTCAATCCTATAAAAAAATGCTACTATAGATGAGAATATTTTGTATCAGAGAAATTAAGTAACTTGCTCAAAATTTTATAGTTGGAAAGGGGAGAAAGAGAGTCAAATCTGGTTCTCTGATTTCAAGGTGTGCCCTGTATATTCTAACAGACTCAAACCTTAGAATGAGTAAGAGCATCAGGGCTTTTTGGCTTAGATAAGACTATTTACTTGCCTATAAACATGCTAATCTCACTAAAAATGAGACTAACATATAATTTTGTATTAACTACTATGTATATATGAAATATGAAGTTGGCCATTTACATATATGTGTTCATGGTCTTAAAATATTTTGGTGAGAATTATTGTGTTATTAAATTCTATTTATTGGCCAACCGGAGTATTTTTCTTAAGGAATCACGCAGAAATTGTGAGTGTTTGATACAATTCTTTAGGGAATTTCAGCAGCAATACACTAAACACAGTGCTGGAAGATTTGAGGATTATCATTGATCTATTCGGTCAAAATCACTGTTAGAAGTTTAAATCCTTCTTTCTTCATTTTTTGTGTGATCCATTGATTTTCCTAAGGAAGGGCAATTAACTTTTCTCCAGTAATCACAAGGAAAGCCTGACTGAATGTTCACATATCAATACAGAATTTAAAGTTCTTAATACTTGTAGGCATTAAATAGAATTCAGCACTAAATTCACACATAAATTTTACAAAAGAAGCATTTCTGAAGACAGAAAATGAGGATAATTTTTAAACATAAGAAATTACTTACTTTTTATATTATTATCAAATGTAGAAGATAAAGATTATGACGCTAAAACAATTTGCTAGCAAAAACTGGCTTGTCATAAACGTATTTAATCTAGATGTCAAATATCTGGGATTTAAAGTTACATGGCACAATCACATATTCCTAAAATCATATTAAGAACTTTGACAAAACAATATTTTTTACTTGAAATAAAATCAGTCGTAGGCAATTGAATTAAAAGCAAGTGGAAATTGTATGCTCATACACATATGAATTCTTGGCAATCTTTTCTTGTGTTACTCTTTCTGGCATCAATGAAGATATGGGTGACAGCATGTAATAGTTGTCAATCATTAAATGTTGAATAAATGTACTGCTTTGCCAAATCTTCTCATCTCTGAGCTTTCCTTCCCTCTGTGTTACTATGACATTACTTCTTAATTATAGCCTCTCCATCCTCTATAATGATATTACTAAGTTATTCACTGGTCAGAAATACCATCAGTTGCTAATCCAATCCCTCAGATTTAACCACAATTTTTTTGTGATCAAAGTATTTTTAAACATTTGATAAAGATACAATGTGTTATTTCCCCAGGAGTCTCCCACTTTGAAGTTTCCAAAAGGATTCAGTTTCAACAAAAGCACTTCTGTGTTTCTCTGTTGATTATCTGACATGAGAATTCTGTTTTTGGAATACACGTAAAGTAGATAATATTCTAAATTATAAAAAAATAAAATTCTATTTTTTATAGCCCTCTCCAAATTTAGCTATCTCGTCAGTTTTCAAGAGAAATTTTATCTTTATAGCTTTTCTGTATAGTGACTATAATAAGGCTAGCTAGATTTAATTCTCTTGATTTTTATTAAAACTTCTAATTCCAAATTTATTAGTGAATTACATGCCTGTATACAAAGACATTTTATCCAACATGTTTTTTTCTTCATCTCTTTAAAATCATTACATTTTTATGGTTTAAATATGGTTTAAATATGGTTTAAAATTAATGCTTTTAAATTTTGTTCTTGAAACATTTGCTTTTACCATTGATAAAATTATATTGATAATTTTCCTATATATATCCTGAGATTCTTATCTTGATTTCATAGCAAGCATAACTATATTCACAGATTTTTTTCATAGACTAACTTCTTCATATGGATTCTGATATTTTGTCTTGTAAAAATTAGTTAATGACATTAACTTTTAGGTTTGTTTTCTTCTGGTTCTTTTCTACACACACACACAGACACACACACACCCCCAAGAATTTTAAATTGGTAGCATACTGTTGATAAAGTTTTATCCACGTATATCCTGTTTTGTTAACTGTATATTGTATTATGAAGATCTTTCCCTGTATCACCACATGGTCTTTGAAATTTAGTTATTAATTAAACTGAAAACCTATCTTGTGAATTATGTTTCTGCTTCTAGACTTCCTTTAGGTTGTGGACTTCCTAAAATGCTAGGGTAAGATAATTAAGACAGAATCGCTGGCAGAACCTCAGGAAACAACTGAGTTTATGGTATCTGCCAATGTCATGGGAGCCCGCAATATGACCTTTCAAAGTAGGTGATCCATTGCTATCAATAGGTAAATATATTTAAAAATGCTCCTGGCTTTGCATTTACATCCCGTTTCTTGGGGATACATGGAAATGAAGACCCTGGCAGACTTTATCCCCAGTTAGAAGATGTTTATCCACTAATCTAATTTCTCGGTGTCTATCTTTCAGTTTAATGTTTCAAAATAGATGAACCGAGATGTAAATTATTTGCCAACTAGATATTTAATATTCTTTTCCTTTCCTGATTATATAAAAGTATAACTTAGATCTATGTTCAAATTGGCAAACAGGTGAATGTATTGCTACTGATTATAATAACTTATTTTTAATGAGACTTGATTTAATATAGGCCAAATACTGGTCTGGGCATTTCACGTGTGTAACGACATAATCCTCTCAACTTTATGAATTAAATACAATAAATTATTATTTCCATTAAATGAGGCACAGAAAGGTTGAGAAACTTGCCTGAGTGATTGAGCCCATGTAACATGACACTGCATCTGTCTCTCAACCAGTAACTCCACTCGGATGTCTCCTGGAGCGTCACAGACTTCACAGCTCAGAACAGAAGTCTTGATTTCCTTCCCCCCAAACATGCACTTCTCTTCATGAATACCACGATTCTTAATCCAGTTGTTCAGGCAAATAATCAAAAACAAAGAGAACCCTTGAGAATAATGCTTGATGTTTTCTGCTCCCTTCATGCTTCGTATTCAGATTCCTGCAAACACTTCCAAAAAAAAATATATCCTGAATCTGATTACTTAGCTTCTCTACCACCACTCCTCATCTAAGCCATCATCATCTCTCCTACCAAGACTGACAGAATAGCCACCTATCTTGTATCTCTGTTCCTACATCCCCCCTCCACAGCCCACTCATTAAACACCTGCCAGAGCAAACCTTTACAAACATTAGGTGTCACCTTCCTTCTGCTCAGAGTCTTCCAGTAGCACCCTGATACATGTAGACTGAATTCTGGGCTTACCACATTCTGTAGAGACAGCTCCATGGCCTGACCCCTCTGTGCTTCTCCAGCATACATATAACTCACCAAAATCCTCTGATTTTATTCTGCCTACCCTGGCTTTGCTGGAATGAAGTTCATTCCTGCTTTACACTTGCTATTCCATACCTTAAATGTTGTTTCCCAAGAACTTGATATGGATTTATCCTCAAATCACTAAAGTCACTGCTCAAATGTCAGCTTGGCATGGATTTATCTTTCAAGTTGCTGTCACCTTCTCTGACCACCATCTGTTACAGAAAACGCCATCTAAAATTGTGTTACTTATTGGTTTGCCTTGCTTGCTGTACCAAAGTGGTATCCCGATAGATGTTTAAGAACTGGCTTTCCAGGGAATTAAAAAAGACTTGATTTAAAATGTTAAAGTTCAAAGTATGAATATTCTCATCATGATAGGTTCAGTTTACTAACGTGATGTCATTGAACTAGAAGTTGAGAAGATACATACAATTGGTTTTTGAGATCCAGTGCAACCTGTCTCCATCATAGTACCAGTATATTGCCTATTTTTTTAGACTATAACCCCTGCATGAGAGCAACTATCTCTTAACCATTGTATTTCAACATCTAGGTTAAAGGCTAGCACAGTCAATAATATGTCGCTCAATAGTATTTTTAAGATACCTGAATCAATGAATGAATTAATATATCATGCTGTGGATCTTTGAAATATATACAGAAGTGGAGACTCTTAGAGTCTGTGATATGAATCAATACTAACCAAAATGGTTTTGATTGTAGGTACAACTGTCCTTCCCACTCTTCTTAAATGAGGGGTCACCTCAATTCCCATTTGAATGTTCTTTCATCAACTCCCTAAAATGATTACTGAGAATATAGACATTTAAATGTATTCTGGTTTGTATTTAAATAATTTCATTTATGTTTAGGTTACAAACATTCATCTTGAGTTAGTTCAGTATATCGTGTGCTTTAACTGTTTGATGCATTTCTACGATGTTGCTTATGTCAAGAATATCTCCAATTCAAATCACGACCTTCTTTTGGTTTGTATTCAAATTCTAAAGTTCTTGACCTAAACACAAAAAAGATTAACTCAAGAATTTTAACAACCATACTGCTGTTTTGCACTTCTACTGGTGATGATACTTGAGAGTTTTATGCGCTGAATGGACAAACAGTGGAAGAGCCCCCACAAGACATGTATGTAAAAGCAGCTTTCAATAAGTGACTGTATTTACTACCTGCTGGTTTTGGTCACTGCTTGCAATAACATTCTTGGGAATACTCACTGCAGATGTGAAGTCTGAGCTACAGAAAGGTTAAGCCTTCATTCTTCATTCCTCTTCTAAGAATTGGAACTGGTAATAGCTGCAGTTATTTCACAACCATTCACTGTACGGTTTTAAGAGTCTTTAGTAAAGTGTTTTTATGGTGTCTCTATTTACAGGTATCCCTCCGTATAGGTGTATGATAGAATTGCTTGGAGATTCTGCTGGCTTTCATTCTCTGCTGTTTGCATGGACTCAGTTTATAGAAGACCTTTCAGCTTTACCATTTGTAGTCACTCAGACTGCTCAGGAAGCCTGTTGGATTATGTTTTATGCCACAGATACCACAGATAAGATAGAGCTTAATTCCACACTGGTAGAATACTACTTCTGTTTTCCAAAAGCGTGTTCTTTAAGATTTGTCTCTAACCTTTGGGACTAAATGCTTTATTCGATAGTGATTTCAGAATTAGAATGCTGTGACACCATTTCACCCTACTTTAAATAAAAATGCACATGGGTTTTTCTAGTAAAGGCTTTTACAAATTGTGTTAAGGGAAGATTGAATGTTCACATTGGGACACTTAGCATCATAGAAGATTTACAAAATTATTTGCTCTTTTGGGGGGAAATGACAGCAATGACTTTATGTGACACCCATAACCTGTTGGAATGGAAAGATTTCAATGTTAGAAAATTGTTCTCATTTTGCTTTAAAAACTTTTTTTGTTGTCATCTGTACCATGAGCCCTAGTTGATTAAAATAGGAAACACACTTGATTTTCTCCAAAGATGACATTAAATTTTTTTTTTTTACTCTGATGCAACTGATTAGTCCTCCATGAAGAACTTTGGAAGGACCATGAGAAAAATTGCTAACAGCAAAATGCTTTTTTGTGAGGCAGTGGAGCGAGGACAGAGAAGTTCTTTCAGTGTTATGTGTGGTATGGATCCTGTTGAGTTTTGGAAATCCAGCTCTCAGCACTTCGTAAGATCATTTTTGACTTGACCACTGAAGTTATATTATGATTTGATTAGTGTTTAGCTCAAAAAGAATCAGCAGAAATCTGGGCAGAATACTAAGTGTGAAGAATTTGCAAATTATTCTTGTGAGTTTTATGTCATGTTTTCTTAAAAATGATAGACTTTCAGAAATATTTGTTAACATTTTAGCAATTAAAAAAAATATGTAGTTAGAGAGGTGTCATCTCCTGTCCTTATTTTTAAATTGCAGCCAGAATGACATCAGGGTCTGCTGCAATCTCATTTCTCATTTCATTTATACTCTTCGTTGGCACGTGAGCTCACATCTTTAAAATTTGGGGTAAAGGCCAGCTTGATAAACCATGGAAGAATGCTCTTTTCTGTAAATTTTTGTTTTAGAGGGAGAATATGCAATATAGAAATATTTAAGATTGCTACATTGCTAGGATTTCCCCTCTGCCCATGAGAAAGGGCTGTGGTGTCTGTACTTACTAATGTGTGTTGGTTAGGTAGGTTCATCCTTTAGGTACTTGGAGATGTCCCCTTAGAGGTCCCTTACAGTGTCTCAGAGATGGGATTCATGTTCTCACCTATTGAATTGAATTTAAAAAGGAATACTCTATTATGCACAAGACAATAAACACGTATAGTCTATAGTTTCTACTGTCAGAAACTTAAAAATGTGGTTTTAGTGGTAAAGTGAGTAAAATTCCTTCATTACAAAGCAAAATTAAATTGTCATAGGAGATGTCCAGTTGTTGGTTTGAAATATAACATGAGACATTAGAATATGGTTAGATTAGAAATAGAGATGTGGAAAATATCTAGCACATCAAGAAGTTAGTTGAAATAGAGACAGGAAAGGCATTATTAAGCAAAAGACAAAAAGAGACAAAACTATAGCTATAAATTTGCTCCATAGCTTTCTACTTACGTGAAGTAGAACAAAGTACCTAGTGTCTGCCACAAGCTTAGTGGCTTAAAACAACAGACATTTGTTATCTGGCTGTTTAATTGATTGGAAGTCTGACATGAGTCTCATTTGGCTAAAATTCAGGTGTGGACTGGATTGCATTTCCGTCTGGCATCTTTGGGCAGAATTCATTTCCCTGAATTTTCCCGCTCTTGCAGGCCACCCGCATTCCTTGGCTTATGATCCCTTCCTCCACCTTCAAAGCCAGCAGCACATTGAGTTCTCATCTTGCCTCACCCTCACCTCCTCTTTTTCTTCCTCCTTCTATTTTCAAGGACACTTGTGACTACCTTGAGCCCATTTGGATAACCTAGAATTACCTTCCCATCTAAAGGTCTTTAACTCAATCACGTCTACAAAGTCCCCTTTGCCATATTAACACATTCACAGGTTCCAAGTATTAAGATATAGACATCTTTGAAGGACCATTATTTAGTCCACCACACCAAGCGGGTCCCATTTGAATTTTCTAGTCAGTTGCTATCTATCTTATACAGTTATTGTTAGCATAAATAAATTTCTATATGATAAAGTGCCTAGAAAAAAAGTAGGCACTAAATAAAAGTTTCTTTTTTTCTCAAGGAAAATATTATTAGAAACTGGAACACCTTGGTATGCTTTTGTTTAAACAACTCTAATTAAAAAGAACCACACACACCCACACAAAAACAAAACAAAACAAACAAACAAACAAAAAAAACAAAGCAAAACAACACCACCACCAAAAAAAACACAGCAGGAGTCCCCATAAAGGGCTTAGAGAGAAATTCAGATTACTGCAGTCACACTTTCCATTTTAGGCTAAGAGCTATCTATATTAGGAAAATGTGGTTTTCTTAAAAACAAACAAAACAACAACAACAAAAAACCGCCTAAATTATAAATAGATATCACTTTTCCAAAGAGAGAATGAGTTTCAGAAAGGGAGAAAACAACATAGTGAAAAGGTGTAGATGAAGATGGAGAGAAAGAGTGAATTTTCTAAGGAAAATTCTAAGGAGTAATTTTCTAAGGAAGTTTCTAAGGAGGTCACTGGTAGGTCTTTTGAGAGAGATTACAATCAGGTGGTTGGGTGATTGACACATGGGCTACAGGGCTTTAAATAGAGAAGGTGTGGTAAAGGAAAAAACAACAGAGGTCACAAACTACTCTTCAGAATGTCCCCAGACAAGGCTAGGCTGATGGCTTAGGCCTTTGATCCTAAAAGGCAGAAAGATCACTTGAGCGCAGGAGTTCGAAACCAGCCTGAGCAAAAATGAGACCTTGTCTCTACTAAAAAGAAAAGATTAGTTGGGCATTGTGTCAGGTGCCTTTCATCCCAGCTAGTCTCCTGATGTCTTGAATCAGGAGATTGAGGTTGCTGTGAGCTAGGCTGACACTGTGGCACTCTACCTGAGGTGACAGTGAGATTCTGTCTTAAAAATTTTTTAAAAAATTAAAAGAAAGAAAGAAAGAATGTCTCTAGAGAAGGACAAGAAAATGCAGCAATATATAATTATGAAAATAGGTGATGCTATTTCATTTGTAATAGCTAAAACTGAGTAAGTGTTAAGTGACTCTGATCTGTTGAAAGAATTCATGACACAAGATCAGAAAGTGCCTTCTGTCTTTGATTTGTTATTCTACACTGTTGACATTGTATTTCTAACACTTCTCATTACTACAAATCTTTGCTATTATTTCCCAAATGCTTTGAACTAGAGTGATTCATCCATGTGTGTAATGTCATAAATTGGAGAATGCGTAGGTTCTTCCTGGTAACTATAGAAGCACAAAAACAAAGGCAATGCTGGGCATTTCTCCCGGGTGAATAATTTTTAGAAGGCAAGTTTAAACCGTCACATTTTTGATTGTCGGTGATTCTCCCCATTGTTGTGTTCTGTGATGGTTTCATTGAAAGGACTGTCGTTTATTCTATAGGGAGCTTGGCCTACCTGCTCTTTTACCAGTAGCTGGTATGAAAGCCATGCTGTGCCAGTGCCTTGTTCACAGGAGACAGGTCAATCTTTTGAAACCACAGGTTGTTTCCAATGAAAGACAAATATGTGAGAAGAGAATGAATGTCACAGGCAGTGCTGAAGACAAGGCAAATACTTGCCTGGGTTTTCCCTGTAGCTAACCTTGTTAAAAATGATAGCAGCTTAATGAAGTGTGGATACTAAATGCATTAATAACCCAAGGGAGGACCTTATTCAGTCCAATTTGGATTCCATTCACTTGTGTTACTAATTTTTATAAGACTAGACTAAAATGTTGAGACCTTATGGGCCAACAATGCCCTTTAGTGTTGATAATTAATTTGAAATAATTATTGAGACATATTTCTTGAGCTCAGAATGCAGTATAGTCGCTGTAAGAAGCAGAGTTAATCATTTATTAAGATAATTAAGACAGTGCATTAAATGCTTGCGATTTAAGAGGAGCACTAAATTACTGGTAGTGGTGAGTATCATGTGAAGGGGAATTGTTTGCTTATTAAAATGAGATGTATTAGTAAGCTTTTTTCTTCTGATTGTAGAAATATTCAAACACACACAAAAGAATAGAGAATACCATGGATTCAGGTGTAGCAAATGTCCTCTATAAGTATTAACTCATGGCCCCTCTTGTATCAGTTTTCAATTCATCCACATCTTACTTTTCTCTATCCCCCACCCCAGATTATTTGCAAGCAATTTCTGTATGTAACAATTTCTCCATAAATATTTCATTTGTACCTATGAAAGATAAGATTCTTTTTTTTTTTTTTTTTTATAGAGACAGAGTCTCACTTTATGGCCCTTTGGTAGAGTGCCGTGGCATCACACAGCTCACAGCAACCTCCAGCTCCTGGGCTTAAGCGATTCTCTTGCCTCACCTCCCGAGTAGCTGGGACTGCAGGCGCCCGCCACAACACCTGGCTATTTTTTGGTTGCAGTTTGGCCAGGGCTGGGTTTGAACCCGCCACCCTCGGCATATGGGGCCGGGGCCCTACTCACTGAGCCACAGGCACCACCCTCATATTCAAATTTTTTATATGTGGTTAATTTGAATCAGAATCAGGTCCACTGATTGTATTTGGATGTTATGTCTCTTAAGTCTCTCTCTCTCTTCTCCCCATATTAAAATAGAATCTAGATACAGAAAGCCACTTAAAGTAAATATGTGGCTTCATTATTATAAGACAGATTGCAACTACTACCAGGTGAACTTTTCTACCCATCCTAGAACACTCTTCCATGTGCCCATTCCAATCACAACCCCTTTTCCTCCTCCCTAAATAACCATTAGCCTGACATTTGGAGTCATCCTTTCCTTGCATTTCTATGGTTTTCTTACCTGAATGTACTTCCCTAATGACTGTAGTTTAGTCCTATCCATTTAAAAAATTGTTATGTCCTTTAAGTTTTCTCTTTTTATTTTTTTATCTTGGAATAATTTTAGATGTGTGGCAGAGTTGCAGAGATACCTTTCACTCAGTTTTCCTTTTATGTTAATATCTTATAGAACCATGGTATATTTATCATAACTAAGAAACCAATATTGGTACATTTCTATTAACTAAACTCCAGCCTTTATTTGGATTGTACCATTTTTTCCACCAATGTCCATTTTCTGTTCCAGGCTCCCATTGGGATTCCATATTGCATTTAATCATCATGTCTCCTTTGTCTCCTCCAGTCTGTGACAGTTTCTCAGTCTTTCTTTTTCTTTCATGATTTTGGCACTTTTGAAGAGTTTTGTCTGTTTTACTCTTTTTTAATCCCCAACCCCTTTCCTTTCCTTATAAAGAACCCACAGCATTTGACCTATGGAATTTCCCACAGTCTGGATTTTGCTCATACTGATAGTACACTTCAGCATGTTCCTTTGTATTCCCCACAGATTTGCAGCTGGATTCAAAGACTGGATTCTTTTAGCAAGACCTTAATTTCTTTAAATATAGAACAATCTCTCTTCCTACCCTTCTTTTTTCCCCATGTGATTGACTTATTAAAACCCGTTTTTCTTTAGAATAAGCCAGTCTTCCAGGCCTCACCAACAGGCTCTGCAAAGCCTTCATTCTTCTCTCTTACTCCTATCTCTTGTAAATTTATGCCCCTTAAAGTATATTGGGTTGTATGTATATTGTCTTTGTTTTTTGCTTTTTCTACCTGAACATTATATGCTTTAAAGGGGTCAGGGCCATATCTTTTTTTGTCAATGTATCTGCTTCTAGTGTCTGGAGAGCCCTAGGCCCTCAATGTTAATGGAAGTGTCTAAGTAAGTTAAGTGTTTAAGTTTGAGGTCTGTGATCGGATGGCTTCTTACTATGGATCATATATCTTGGGGGCTTAAGTGAGGGACAAGAGGCTGTAAAGAACCAGAAGCCAGGTTTGGCACCTGTAGCTCAGTGGCGAGGGTGCCAGCCACATACACCAGAGCTGGCAGGTTTGAATCTAGCCTGGATATGCCAAACAACAATGACAACTGTAACCAAAAAATAGCCGGACATTGTGGTGGGTGCCTGTGGTCCCAGCTACTTGGGAGGCTGAGGTAAGAGAATCCCTTAAGCCCAAGATTTAAGGTTGCTGTGAGCTGTGACACCATAGCACTCTACCCAGGGCAAAAAAAAAAAAAGAACCAGAAGACATGGGGGACATTACAAAAGCATGGAAGAAAGAATGAGAGAAAGGAAGGCCAACTGCTGACCTTTGAGGGAGTTTGGCAAAAGACAAAGTTCTGCATACTTTGCTGTTCCTGCCCTCAAGGCCCTCCCACTCCAGGTCTTCCTGCTGACTAGAAATCAGCTGGGCCCTAGAGCAAATGTTAGTACTCAGGTCTTGCAACACCACTGCCCTGCTGATGTGTTGACATTCCTATAGTTGTAGGTAGAGACTCACTCCTGGCAATACAGGGGAGATTAGCACTCTGTCTTTTCCAAATAGGATATCCTGGGCCTCTATCAACTTCCTTTCCACTCTCTCATCCTTAAATTGTCTTCTCCAAGAAGCAAGACTCCTGGGTTAACTTTTAATAATGTGTGAATTCTCAGTTTTTCTCCTCTATTTCCTCCTCCCCTGCCCCTGAAATAAAGGAGGTAGGTTTTTGAGAACACACTGAAGCTATGGAGTTGATCTGTATGTGTATGTATATATATATATTCCTTTTTAGCACCAGATCCTGATTGTCTTAGTATTTTAATATTTAATAAGCCATGGACCACCACATAATAGTTTTCTTTTTCTTTTTTTTTTTGAAGTTTTTGGCCGGAGCTAGGTTTGAACCCAACCTCTGGTATATGGGGCTGGCACCCTACTCCTTTGAGCCACAGGTGCTGCCCAATTGTTGTGTTTTTAATGTTGATTGATTGAGAAATATATAACAAACTCTAGCCACTGTGTATATACATCATTACAGTATTTACATGATTTTAAAAAAGCATGTTCTGCTAGCATATTATTTATTCATTGTAGACAATGCTTGGGCCAGGTAGGCACTTCAGAGTTCTTGTAATAATAACTAAGTACTCCACCACTTCTCAGCAGTTTGCTGCCTACATGTTGGTAACAATGGCTTGTTTGCTTTTTATCAAAATGGAATTTGATTTATTACTTTTCCTGATTATGAAAATAATCCACATAAATCATAAAATTTTCAGAGTACTCAGGAAAGTATAAAGGGAACAAAAGTCACTCATAATCCCACCATCCAGAAATAACCACTGCTATTTGTTAACTCTGGCATCTTTCTTGACTTTTGTTCTGTACAAATATAAGCATAGATGTAGTGTAAATGTTAAAGAGTTTGGGCTCTTGAGTCCAACATACCTAGGTCTGTACCTCGGTCCTGCCACTTTAGTGAACTATGGAAAATAACTTCTTAGTGCCTCAGTTTCCTCATATGTAAACAAATAATTATAATATCTACCCATATAATAGGGTTGTCATAAAGTTAAAATTATGTATATTACACTGCTTAGTGTCTTGCTCACACATATGTTCATATTAAAATCTCAATAAATGGTTCAGTGCCCGTAGCTCAGTTGCTAGGGTGCCGGCCGGCCACATACAACGGGGCTGGCGGGTTCAAACACAGCCTGGTCCTGCTAAACAACAATGACAACTACAACAAAAAAAATAGCTGGGCGTTATGGCAGGTGCCTGTGGTCCCAGCTGCTTGGGAGGCTGAGGCAGGAGAATTGCTTGAGCCCAGGAGTTTGAGGTTGCTATGAGCTGTGATGCCACAGCACTCTACCGAGGATCATATGAAACTCTGTCTAAAAAAAAAAAAAAAAATATATATATATATATATATGTTATATATAATTTATTAACCAAATTGGGATCATATTCTATGTTTCCTATTTTGGATCCTGTTTTTTTCACCCTCAAAAATATTGTGAATAGTTTTCATGTCAATTTTCTTCCATAATATTAATACATAGCATTTCATTGTATGAATATGCTATAATTCATTTAATCAATCTTTTATTATAAAGGGAGCACTAATTTTTAGACACGTCTCTTCCAAACTCTGGTCATATCTCTAGGTATTTTAATGGTTAGTGAAAGGTTGCTGATCAGAAACCTTCCTTTACCCATAGCCCTCTAAGTGCCACTCCTGTGTCCTCTCCTTCAACAGTTTATAGGAGTTAGAGATGCAGAAAGTGGGATACATTTTCAAGCCTCCATCACCCTGGGCAAGGTTCAGGGACCATGTAGCCAGGTCAGCAGAGTTGGCATCTCTCTCCAAGGAGATGACCGGGTCTGAAGAGAGAGTTTGACCTCAGGAAGCAGGTACTATGGTTAGAATGTGTCCTGCACAGTTCTTGTGTTGAAAATTTAATCTCTAGTACAACAGTGTTGAGAGGTGGAACTTTTAAGGGGTGATTAGTTCATGAGAGCCTTGTCCCCATAAGTGGATTAATGTCATTTTCATTAGAGTGGTATTATTATGACCGAAGTGGGTTCCTTATTGCAAGGGTGGGTTTGTTATAAAAGTTAGTTTGGTGCTTTCTTGCTTTTGCTCTTGTCCTCTCTTGCCCTTCTGCTTTCTGTCATGGGTTGATGCAGTAAGAAGGTCCTTACCACATGTAGGTTCCTTGAACCTGGACTTCCCAGCCTCCAGAATTGTAAGAAAAAAATTTCTTTTCTTTATAAATTACCTGGTCTGTGGTATTCTGTTTACAGCAGCAAAATAGACTAAGACATCAGGGTTAATGAAGGCCTCCAAAATCCTACTAGACTTGGTAGGGCAGTTGTTTAGATTCACCTCAGCGTAAGCTGAGGGAACGTTCTGACAAGTCCAGGGATGAGGTAAAGCCTGGAAAAATGGAACTTATAAGCTGTGGATCACAGAGGTCAGCCTGTACTCAGGATAAACTAGGGTAAGAATTCTTTTTTATCATGTTTTTTAAGCATGTTGGTTTCTACGCTTTTATATTATTTTTTTCCTTTGGAGAATAAATTCAGTCATCTCACCTGAACAAATGGTGAATGTTTTATAATTTCCCAGGCCAGAATATCTGGGGCATCCAGAGATTTTTTTTGATAGGTGGATGGTCCTTGTCACTCTGAATTGTATCAAATAAAATGAAGTAACAGATAAAAGAGAAATAGCTGAAAGGAACCTGGGAATGTGGAGAATTTTTTCTTAGTAAGTACACTGATCATTTCCTTTTTTTTTTTTTTTTTAATACTATGACTTCACAGAAAGTAATCATAATCTTGATTGATGACATACTCTCATCACTTTTTTTATGGATGTCCTTTTGTAGTATGTATCTTCATTGGTCCATATTTTATGTCTATCTATCTTTATTGATCCATATTTTTAGTAGAAATTTCCTTTTAGAACAGTATACATAAAAAGTACTGTCTTGCCCCTGGATCACAGCTTAGTGGCTACTTATCTAGCCTTGACCTTCACTTCCTTCTCTGAGGGCTGAATGGTGCTACCTTGCGAGTGGAATGGTATCTTTTTGGTGCTACAGTTTTGGTAACAGAATTCTTCTTTCCCCTATCTTCAGTCCCTGACCTATAAGAATTCATCAGAGCAGCATCAAACTCTCAAGTGTCACAATAGGATGTGGGCAGCAACTAGCTGAAGTAGGTCACAGAAAAGGGGAAAGATGGACAGGTGTCAACATTCTCTTAAGCCAGTGTCTAGTCATATGGAAATCTAGACATCATGAAACAAGCTGAAGTCCCAAGATCTGCGAGGTCATCAAGGTAAAGGTAGGGAGGTCAAAGCAAAAATAAACCAAGAAGCAAGGTCATTCCAAAAGATGAATAAGCCAATGGGAACCAGTCAAGTCAATCCTAGGTTAAATATTAGTGGACATTAAAAGAGAAAGTGATCTTGATTTCTCTGTCTGGTGATTAGAACAATCAGACAGGGGTCTTGCCATTTCTTTACCTACTTTGGCATACTGGGCCTGCCTATGATGCAGTGTTGCTGGTCAACCTCAGCTTAAACTCAAGTTACCCTACCTGCTTCTGGCTGTTTTCCTGTCTGTACTAAACAATTGTCTGTACTAAACAATTGGATGAATTCATGCTGTAAGGTATATGTGTGGAAATAGCCAAGGTAAAGGGGGGAGAGATAAAAAATGTGTTTAATATAGTATGATAGTTACAGAAGTGAAAACCACAGTTTGCAAAGAAAGAATATGTCTTATTATGAAATGTAGCTAGGCAAATGACAACCAGGAAGCTGTTTCAGTTTTCCCCAGTGTGATTAAACTATAAGAGACTAAGAACCAGTCAGTCTAAAAGGAACAGTTCTTGGCTGCAAACTCTCTGGGGCTGATACACCTTCAAGAGCCCTTTTATTTATTTATTTTAACACTAAAGAATTCAGACCAGACATGGGACATTTTCTAATTCTCAAGTCCAGGAATGGCTGCTTGTGCCCACCAGGTAAGTCATTCATCTCATAATACTATATCCTTGATACAGTAGTTTACCCCATGGGCCCCTTGATAATTCCGGAAGATCTTAGTTTCCCACTCTTTCACTTTTAGTGCCAGAGAAACTACAAGGGTCATAAAGAACCATAAAATTTTTCATGTTATCTTCTGGTAGAAGCTGGCTGGTGTGGCTGGACTTTACCAAGACTCCACCTTTATCTTAGCAAGATATGGCATACTTGTCAAAGTTATTATAGCTTCTGGGTAGGGTGTCGGGTGGGTAGAGAGGGCTGCCCTTCATTGCAGGGTAGGGGAGAATTACATCAGTTTTTATTGTCTTTAACTTATTCTAAAACCTAAACTTGGTGTATGGTTTATTCAGCCAGTGGGAATGAGAAAAATATCTGTCATGTCCCAACACTGTGACCTGTTTATATGCAAGAAGCAGAGGAATCTAGGAGTCAAGACCTACAAGTTGAGCCAGAGATTACAAACTCAAACGTCATTAGGGACTAAAGGTATTAGCAATGAGGAAACCAGGCTGAGAGTTGTAGTAGGAAAAATGGTGAGTGTACTGATCCACAGAGGGCAGGTTCCTTCAAAGGCATTCAAACTTAGTTTTTCCAATTTTTTATTGTAAACAATTTCAAACATACAGAGAAGTTGAAAGAACAGTATAATGAACACATTTATATCATCTTCTTAAGTTCAATAATTGTTAATACTATGTCTTCTGCACATTTATTTTCTCCCTTTCTACCTGTACATGTATTTATATACATACCTAGGTATATATGTGTTTCTTGCTTTTTAGAATAATTTTAATTTTTTTTTTTTTTTTTTTTTTTTTTTTTGGTAAAGACAGAGTCTTACTTTATCACCCTTGGTAGAGCGGTGTGGTGTCACACAGCTCACAGCAACCTCCAACTCCTGGGCTTACACAATTCTCTTGCCTCAGCCTCCCAAGTAGCTGGGTCTACAGGTGCCCGCCACAATGCTTGGCCATATCTTGTTGCAGTTTGACCAGGGCCAGGTTCAAACCTGCCACCTTCGGTATATGGGGCCAGTGCCCTACCCACTGAGTCACAGGCACCGCCCAAATAATTTTAAATTTATAAAACAGTAATAATTGTGATGGCTAAACAAAATACAAATGCAAACAGGTTAGCCCAAGAGCTGCTAATTCATGACTAGTGGGGGTAGGGCTGACATGAGGGACAGAGGCTAAGTATGGGGTGCTAAGAGGAAGTCCTGGTAGTACAGTCTACATCAGAGAAATCTGATGTGGAGCAAAGGGTAGACTAGCAAAAACAGGCACAGCCTTCCAGCTCCTTCCAAGCTTTCTTATTTCTGAAAAGAGTATGCAATCCTTTTCAGATCTGCAAGGGTTTTTCTTTTTTGTTTGTGGTACAAATATATCATACATATAAAAGGCTTGAAAGAGGCTTGATGCCTGTAGCTCAGTGAGTAGGGTGCTGGCCACATACACCGAAGTTGGCAGGTTCAAGCCCAGCTGGGCCTGCTAAATAACAATGACAATTGCAACCCCCCCCCAAAAAAAAATAGCCAAGTGTTGTGGTGGGCGCCTGTAGTCCCAGCTACTCTGGAGGCTGAGGCAAGAGAATTGCTTAAGCCCAAGAATTTGAGGTTGCTATGAGCTGTGACACCATAGCGCTCTACCGAGGGCGACATAGTAAGATTCTGTCTCAAAAAAAAGGCTTGAAAGATTAATAATGTGAACACATATGTGTCTGCCACCCAGCTTAAGAAACACATATCAGCTGCCACTACTGATAGATGCTACCAGTAGTTTCCAAGGCTCCTGTGTGTCACTCCCTGTTCTCATTCCCTCATTCCCTCTCCCACCCTGAATAACCACTATACTGATGTATTTGTCTATCATTCCCTTGCTTTTATTTGTAGTTTCATCACATATGTATGTATGCCTCCCTATTGCCTTCTTTTGACACAGAGGCATTATATAGACAGAAACATACACACACACAAATAGTATTCTTCTGTGGTTTGATTGTTTCCACTCAACATCAAGATTTTGAGATTCATCTTTGTTGACATATATAGGTATTTTTTGCATTCTATTGTATAAACATGGATATGCCACCACAATCCATTCATCCATGCTCTTACTGATGGACATTTGGGTTGTTTCTAGTTTATTTTTTGCTACTATGTACCATGCTCCTAAACTAAAACATTCTTATACATGTTTTTTGGTGTTCATGTACAAAAGTTTTTCTAGGATCTATACCTAGGAGTGGAATTGCTGGATCACAGGGTCTGTGTATATTCAGTTGTACCAGGGCATGCTAAGTTGTATTTTTCTTTTCTTTTTTCTTTTTTTTTCCAGACAGAGCCTCAAGCTGTCGCCCTGGGTAGAGTGTTGTGGCATCACAGCTCACAGCAACCTCCAACTCCTGGGCTCAAGAGATCCTCCTGCCTCCACCTCCCAAGTAGCTGGGACTACAGGTGCCCACCACAACGCCTGGCTATGTTTTGGTTGCAGCCATCATTGTTGTTTGGTGGGCCCGGGCTGGATTCGAACGCGCCAGCTCAGTTGTATGTGGCTGGTGCCTTAGCCGCTTAAGCCACAGGTGCTGAGCATAAGTTGTATTTTTCAAAGTGATCATTCCAAGATATGCCTTCACCAGAGCATGAGAGTTTAATTTGCTCCATATCCTAACACTTGGCTTTAACTCACTTATACATTTTGCCAGTTTAGTGTCAAATGCTACCTTACATGGTTTTAATGTCCATTTGCCTAATTATGAATGATGTTGAATGTCAATTCCTACATTTATGGGCCATATTACTTCTGGAAAATACTTGTTTGTATCCTTTGGTGATTTTTCTATTGGTTGTTTTTTTCTTATTAATTTGTAGGAGCTTTTGATATAATCCATATACAGTAGTAATTTTTTGTCTGTTGGGTGCTATGTCTGTCAATATACCAATATGCAGTAAGGTATAGAGGACATGGCCTCTGGAGCCAGACTGCCTGGATTCAAACCCAGCTCCACTCTTTACTGTGAGATCTCAGACAGTTTAACCTCTCTGCCTCAGTTTCTTTCACCTCTTTGAAATTCCTTGTTCTCATCTGTGGAGTACCTAACTCAAAGAGTTATTGTGATGATCAAATGGTTAATGTAATATGTATAAAGTACTTAGAATGGTGATTGTCCTGTAGCAGTCAATACGTACTTTTCAATAAAATGTTCCTTAAGTGTGGGGATTTTAAAAAATACCACGGGAATCCAAATTTGGATTTTAAAAAATTATATATTTAATAGCAACTTTTATCTTTTTACCATGTTTTCTCTTTTAAATTTCTGACAAAATAATACATTCAAATAATAAAACATTAAAGTTTATTTATTTTTATTTATTTATTTTATTTTTTTGAGACAGAGTCTCACTCAGTTGCCCTGGATAGAATGCCCAGCATCATAGCTCACAACAACCTCAAACTCTCAGGCTGAAGCGATTCTCCTGCCTCAGCCTCCTGAGTAACCAGGACTACAGGTGTTTGCCACAGTGCCTGACTAGTTTTTCTATTTTTAGTAGAAATGGGGTCTTGCTCTTGCTCAGTCTGATCTTGAACTCCTGAGCTCAAAGGATCCTCTGGCCTCAGCATCCCAGAGTACTAGGATTACAGGCATGAGCCACCACGCCCAGAATATGAAGATATTTTTCTATACTTTCACCCAAAAGTTTAAGTTTGTTTTTGTTAAAAAAAATTTATCCATAACTTGGCGTGGCACCTACAGCTCAGTGGCTAGGGCACCAGCCACATACACTGGAGCTGGCAGGTTCGAATCCAGCCCAGGCCTGCCAAACAATGACAACTACAACCAAAAAATAGCTGGGTGTTGTGGTGGGTGCCTGTAGTCCCAGCTACTAGGGAGGCTGAGGCAAGAGAATTGCTTAAGCCCAAGAGTTGGAGGTTGCTGTGAGCTGTTATGCCATGGCACTCTACCCAGGGCAACAGCTTGAGACTGTGTCTCAAAAAAAAAAAAAAAAAAAAAAAATTATCCCTAACTTTTTAGAAAAGAAAGGGCTGCAAAAGTTACAGGTTTAGTTAGTTATAGAAATTGTAAAAGTCTCCCCAAATGTTAACCTGAGTGAGTCTCAGGTCCCACTTTGTAAATGGGGCTGGTCTTGGCTCCTCTTCAAGCTCTATTCCCCATGTTTTTAGTCTCAGGGCTGAGTCTTCTTCCATCCTATCCCTTGTCTCTGCACCCACTGCTTCCTTACGTTTTCTTTAGCTAAGATTCCTTAAAGAAAAGTACTAGTAGAGGACTTAAGTAAAATATATTTTATATTTCATCCATTCATTCAACAAACACTTATTGTCCTGATTATGTTACATGTAGTGTTCTAAGTGGTAGAGTTGAAGAAGTGAACAATACAGAGTTTCTGTTCTCATCATGCTTATATTCTAGGGAGGGAAGGCAACAACAAACAAATACAAATATAATTAATATAATATAATGCCAAGCAGGGTAACCTTCTGCAAAGTAAAATAAATCAGAGCAAGGGGAATGGGGACTAGGTTGCTCTTTTAGATGGATTGTTCAAGGAAGGCACATGGCTATGCAGGGGAAGAATTGCAGACCGAGAGACTATCAGGTACTAAGGCCCTGAGGCACAAGCATGCTTAACTTGTTCAAAGGGCAGCAAGCAAGTGGGCCAGTGTGGCTGAAATGTGGTGAGCAATAAGTAGACAAAAAAGTATGAATTGAGGTCAGAGAGGAGGTGGTAGGGTTAAGCCATGGAAAGTCTTTGAGGAAATAAGTTATCTTGAGTCATCAGCGACTGACTGTTGAGATGAAGCCCATTCTGGGGATAGATTTCTATTCTGCTGTCTTGGTCTCTGGTTTCTTTTCTCGTCACTACCCACTTAATATTTTGAAAATTCCCTTTGCACTTGTCTCTTTCAGAAACTATTGCTTATGAGATAAAGGCCAAATTTCACAGCCTCTAAAACCTCTCCCATGTTCTCTATGCTGTTTTTTTTTTTTTTCTCTATATATATATACATGTGTCTTTTTGCCTTCACAAAATTAAAAAGGCTTAAAATTTAATAACAACAATGTTTAAGATAAGGACTCGAAACAAAAACTTTGTGAAGAATGAACGAAGATAAATACATTCAGAAAAGAAATAAGATGATTGCTACAACAAAATACTGAGCAATAATAATAATAATAATAATGCAAAAAAAGTAACTTTCACATTGTCAGATAAGAGTATGTCTATCATACAATGCTTTGACTCTGAGGTTCAGTATGAAGTCATTAGTTAACTTCTTATTTTTTCCAAAGTCTCAAAAAATAGACAACTAATATTTATAAATAAAAATAGAAGTTAATTTCAAAAAACAGATCATGCCAAATCTTATAGACAATAGAAAAAGAAGAAATACTTCAAAATCATTCTACTTCATCTGGATATACCTGATATTAAAATTGGAAAAAAAATATTATTATAAAGAGAAATTACAAACATATTTCACTT
>CAUYPK010065475.1:0-10593 GCA_963574355.1 Loris lydekkerianus
TGTGCGATCTCCAACCTTCTCTCCTGGTATAGCTCGAATCCTCCAGGTTACTTACTAAATTTCCATCCTTTAACTCTCCTTCTGGACGGGAGCCTCTGTGAAAAGCTGGCTTCAGTCCGCCATCTTGTCTCCACCCCCCACTATTTCTTTTCTTAGGGTTTCATTTTTCTTTTAGTAGAATACACCTCTTTTGTTAGATATATTCCTAAGTATTTCATTTTCTTTGAAGGTACTGTGAAGGGAATTGTGTCCTTAATTAGCCTCTCTCCTTTGCTCCCTTTTGGATGCCTCTTATATCCTTTTCTTGCCTGATTGCTTTGGCTAGAACTTCCAGGACCATTCTGAATAGTAGTGGCCATAGTTAACATCCTTGTTTGGATGAAGTTCTAAGTGGAAAAGCTTTCAGTATTACTCTATTCAGTATGATATTGGCTGTGGGTTTGTTGTGGATAGCTTCAATCAGTTTAAGAAATGTGCCATCTATGCCTATTTTCTCAAGTGTCCTTGTTAGAAAAGGATTTGAATTTTGTTAAGTGTTTTTTCTACATTCAGAGGATCATATGGTATTTATTTTTGCTTTTATTGATAAGAATTACAATTATGTATTTGAACATGTGAAACCAACCTTGCATTCCTGAGATGAAGCCTACTTGATCATGATGTATTGTTTTCTAATGTATAGCTGTAATCTATTGCTAAATTTTATTTGCATCTATATTCATTAGTGAAATTGGCTTGTAGTTCTCCTTTTTAGTTGGGTGCCCTTTCCTGGTTTTGGTTTTCGGGTGATGTTTGTGTCATAGAATGTGTTGGGAAAGGTTCCTTTAATCTCAACATTTTGGAATAGGTTCTGCGGTATTGGTATGAAATCTTCTTTGTCATCTTGATAGAATACTGGTGTGAATCCATCTGATCCAGGGCTATTTTTTTGTCAGATGATGTTTTATTTTTTATTTTTATTTTTCATTTTGGAGCAATGTGAGGGTACAAATAATTGGGTTACAATGTTTGCATTTGTTAGGTAGAGTCCCAATGGCAGTTTGCCACACAGTTTTTGACAATTGATGATCCTTGCCTAAATCAACAATTTAATGATTACAAAAAGGTTTACTTTTAAATTCTATTATTGCTTTAATATCTATTAGCTATCTTTTTTTCTGTAGCATTTCCCCGATCAGCATGGGTTTCTATTCCCTGAAACACAGTGCCTATAGAGGGTAAATGCTTAATTCTTTCTCTTTTTTTTTCTTCCTTTTATTTTTTGAGACAATCTTGGATTCAAATGATCCTCCTGCCTCAACCTCCCTAGTAGCTGGGACTACAGGAACCCACAATAATACCTATTTTTAGTACAGACAGGGGTCTTTCTTTTGCTCAGGTTGGTCTGGAACTCCTGAGTTCAAGGGGTTCTTCTGCCCCAGCCTTCCAGATTGCTAGGATTACAGGTATGAGCTACCATTATCTGGCCTTAATTCTTTCTCTTTAATGATCTATATTTAAAGTAAGGAATTGATTTAAGTGCCACCTCAATTGTGACACATTTTCAGTTGTAATTATTTGAGTATCAGTATGGACTCAAGGATTTTAGCAATTTAATATTCTAATCAACTGCAGTCATTATTCTTTTTGATGCTCAGACTGAAAGGGTCAGTGAGGACCCTTTCAAGCTGAATTCTATGTTCTTACAGTTCCTATGGTCTTATTTTTTGGGGGGTGGAGGGTGGGGACAGAATCTCATTTGGTTGCCCTGGGTAGAGGGCCATGATGTCATAGCTCACAGCAACCTCAAACTCTTGGGCTCAAGCGATCCTCTTGTCTTAGCTTCCCAAGTAGCTGGGACTACAAGTGCCTGCCACAATGACTGGCTAGCTTTAGAAATGAGGTCTTGCTCTTGCTCAGGCCAGTGTCAAACTCCTAAGTTCAGGCAATCCACCCACCTTGGCCTCCCAGAGTGCCAGGATTACAAGCATCAGCCACCGAGCCCAGCTAGGTCCCATGTTCTTGTAATGTGACAACATTAATCTTTAAAAGTGACCTTGCTTTCTGGTAGAAGTTGTCTAACCATTCCTACCTCCCCTGCCCAGACATGGGGAATCAGCCTGTTCTGCATTGAGCCCTAGCACCTTTTAGTAGAGAATCATCCTTAGAAACTAAATTTTGAGGTTTTTCATTTGAAATATGTGGCACGTCTTTTGTAATATAGGGTCTTTAGGTCATACCAACAGGGTCACTGCTTAGTGGCCCATAAGAGACAGTTTGCAAGCCTCTCCTTCCATCACCTTGAATTTCCCTTGGCAGGGGAAGATGTGGGAGGGAACTGAAATTCAGCCTGTCACACTGGGAGCCTCTTCCATTCTAGTTGTGCTGACTTGGGGGAAGGGCCTCTACAGTCATGGTTAGGCAATCTTCCCCAAGTGGGAGCAGGTTCCTAAAGAGGGTGGTGCTAAGGCCTGAGCTGGCCTCTGACTCCTTTCCTCTTGGCAGCAGAGACCACACCCCAGTACTCATCTTGGCCCCTCAGGCTCTTGGGTCCTATGCTGTTCTTCCTCCTATGGCCCTTCATTGTCCAGTGTCTCTTTCAGACTCAGAAAGACTCTTTCTGAGGGGGTCACTACAGCCAACAGAGGAGGGTGGATGCTCCTGCCCTCCTTTGCTGTGAGCATTCCATTTTGGCTTCATGTGCTTTGAAGGCCCTTTCCCATATTCCAGGAGCAACTTGAGAGTCTCTACCACCTTCATCTAAGTGTCTCGAGCCTAGTCTGGTGGTTGACATCACCTGGGACTCAAACTTGCCCTTTCATCTTCTGAGGCCTAGTCCAAGGTGGCTGTTGGAAGATTTTTTATTGTTTCTTTGATCTCAGTGCTTGATATTGGTCTGTTCAAGAGCTCTATTTCTTCATAGTTAAGTCTAGAGAGGTAGTTTGAATCCAGGTATTGGTCTATTTCCTCCATATTTTCAAATTTCTGGGCATAGAATTTCTTTCTTTTTTTCTTTTCTTTTTCTTTTTTGAGATAGAGTCTCAAGCTGTTGCCCTGGGTAGAGTGCTGTGGCATTATAGCTCACAGTAACCTCCAACTCTTGGGCTCCACTGATCCTCTGGCTTCAGTTTTTCTATTTTTAGTAGAGACAGGGTCTTTCTTTTTGCTCAGGCTGGTCTCGAACACATGAGCTCAAGCAATTCACCTGCCTCGGCCTCTCAGAGTGCTGGGATTATAGGCATGAGCAACATAGAGTTTCTTGTAGTTGTCAGAGATAATCTCTTATATCTCTGTGATATCTGTTGTTATTGCCACTGTTTTGTTTCTCATTGAGGTTATTAGAGATTTTATTTTTCTGTTAGTAGTTAATCTGGCCAAAGGTTTATTGATTTTATTTATCTGTTTGAAGAACTAACTTTTTATTTCATTAATTGTTTTTCCTTTTATTAATCATTAATTTTTTTGAATGATTCTTTTGTTTTCAATTTCATTTATTTCTTATTGAATTTTGGTTATTTCTTTTCTTCTGCTAGGTTTGAAATTCAATTACTCTTCCTTTTCCATTTCTTTAAGATGACTCATTGGGTTGTTGATGTGCTTTCTTTCCATTTCTCAGATGTAGGGACCTATTCCAATAAATTTCCTTTTTAGGACTGCTTTTTCACTGCCCCATGGGTTGTGGTAGCTTGTGTATTCATTTTTGTTATGTTCAAGAAAGTTAATGATTTCCTCCTTTATCTCTTCCATGATCCTCCTATCATCCAGCATAAGATTGTTTAATTTCCATGCCTTTGCATGGGGATGACAGTTTTTATTGGAGTTGAGTTCCATATTTTTGGCCTTGTGATCTAAGAAGATCTGAAGTATAATTTCAATTATTTTAACTTTGTTGATGTTTGATTTGTATCCTAGAATGTAATCTTTTATGGAGAATGTTTCATAGGCTGATGAGAAGAACATATATTCTCTAGCTTTGGGATGGTGTGTTCTGTATATATGTGTATTAACCCTATTTAAGTCCCTTGTATTTTTGTTTATTTCTGATTATAGAATCTGTCCATTTCTGCCACAGGGGTATTAAAGTCCCTTACTATTATGGTGCTATGGGATATCACATTGCTCAGAGCAATCAAGGTCTGTTTCATAAATCTGGGAGCACTTTAATTGGGTGCAAAAATATTTAGAACTGAAATGTCCTCTTGTTGTACTGTTCCCTTGACCAGTATGTCATAACCACCTTTGTCTTCCTTAACTTTAGTTGCTTTAAATCCACATGTATGTGACAGTAAGATTGTGACCCCTCCTTTTTTCTGATTTCTATTTGCCTGAAATACTGTTTTCCATCCATTTACCCTGAGTCTTGATTTGTCCTTCAAGTTTAGGTGTGTTTTCTGTAGACATATATGGATGGCTTGTACTTTTTTATCCAATGAGCCAGCCTGTGCCTTTTAAGTGAGCAATTCAAGCTATTGATATTTACTGAGAGAATTGATAAGTGTGGTAGAGTTCTATTCATCTTATTTTGTGAAAGTCCATTGCTTAGTCTTATCCTTTACACCATTGTGAAAGCTAGGTTTTCTTCTTTAGTTTCTGGGTGTTTAATTTGGTGGTGGTCCATCGTGATGGTCAGTGTGTAGAATAGGTCTAAGTATTTTCTGTAGAGCTGGTCTTGTGTTAAATTTCCTCAGTTTTTGCATATCAGTAAAATGTTTGATTTATGAATCTATTTTAAGCTTAGTTTACCAGAATACAGAATTCTGGGCTGAAAATTATTTTGTTTAAGAAGGCTAAAGATAGATGACCATTCTCTTCTGGCTTGGAAAGTTTCATTGGAAAAGTACGCTGTCACCCTGATGGATCTGCCCCTTTAGGTCAATTGTTGCTTATTCCTGGCTGCTTGTAGATTTTTCTCCTTCATCTTTACCTTGGACAGATTCATTACAATTTTTTTCGAAGATACTTTGTGTTGAAATGACAACAGGGCTCGATTTCCCTCTATAGGGAGTGTTTCAGAATCTTTAGTAAAACTTGGGAAATTTTAATTAATGATATCCTTCCGTAGGGTCTCCCTTCCTTTGGCATGTTCTTTTTCCCCTTCAAGGATATCTATAATTTGTATGCTTGAATGCTTTGTGAAGTCCTATAATTCTCTGAGCAAACACTGTGCTTTCTGTCTTTTCTTTTCTTTTCTTTTTTATTATTAAATCATAGCTGTGTACATTAATGTGATCATAGGGCACCATACACTGGTTTTATAGACAATTTGACATATTTTCATCACACTGGTTAACATACCCTTCCTGGCATTTCCTTAGTTATTGTGTTAAGACATTTATATTCTACATTTACTAAGTTTCACATGTACCCTTGTAAGATGCACCATAGGTGTAATCCCACCAATCACCCTCCTTCTGCCCATCCTCCCCCCTCCCTCCCCTCCCTCTCCTCCTTCCCCCTATTCTTAGGTTATAACTGGGCTGAAGTTAAATATTTTTAACATATGGTCATTTACTCACAAGTCTTGGTCTCCTTTTTCCTCTTATTTTTTCCCTTCTCCTTTTTGCCTTGTGCAGTATCAGCACGTTTGTTGTTTTCACTTGATTCTCAAATGTTTGGAGATTCTTATAGTCCTCTTTCTACATAACAGCTTAGCTAAATATATGCTTCATCCACCCCAAAGGGAGGGAGAATCAAATTCTCCACAGGTGAGAAGGAGCCTGAATAATAGTTCACCATGTATGTCCAACATTGTAATGGTTTTGAATTATTTTAGTCAGTATGTTTAATTTGTATTTAAATTTCAGATCCTATTAAAAGAGGACACAACATTTAAAAAATTTTTTAAAATAGAGTTTGGGTTTAAAAGGTAAAAATCTAATATTTAAAACTGTGGATTTACATGGAAAACCTATTCAAGGGATTATTGAGGAGAAAGAACCTGGCATTGCCAGAGATTCAGATATCCAGATACAAGGTGGTCACTGAACACCAGGAGGATTCATAGCAAATAGACCACCTCCAAGACACATAATCATCAACTTGAACGAAGTTAAAATGAAAGAAAAAAATATAATTATACCCACTGCAACAGGAAAGCAACAGTTAACCTACAAAGGAAAAGGAAAACCCACCAGTCTAACAGTGGACTTCTCACTGGAGACCTTACAAGCCAGAAGGGATCGGGGCCTTGTTTTTAGTTGTCTTAAAAAAAACAGTGGCAAGCCAACAATTTTGTACTCTGAAAAACTACATTTCATAAATGATGGCAAAATAAAGACTTTTCCAGACAAGCAAATGCTATGGGAATTTGTCACTACTAGACTTGTCCTACGGAAAGAAAATGCTCCAAAATGCAGTATATATGGAACAGTACCACAGATACCAAAACTAGAGTAAAAATTCCCAAGTGAGAAAAGAAGACAATAATGTATCATCCATCATTATGAACATATTCATACTTATGCTTAACATGAACAGTCTGAATGCCCAACTTAGAAGACATATAATGGATGAAAAAACACAACTGAACTATCTGAAGGAGGTTAAAGGATGCAAAAATGTATTCCATGCAGGCTTGCCACCCGAAACATAGGGGTTATGGCACCAGCCAAATGCACCGAGGCTGGCGGGTTTGAGCCTGACCTGGCAGCTAACCAACAATGACAACTGCAACCAAAAAATAGCCAGGCGTTGTGGTGGGTGCCTGTAGTTCCAGCTACTTAGGAGGCTGAGGCAAGAAAATTGCTTAAGCCCAAGAGTTTGAGGTTGCCTTGAGCTGTGACGCCATTGTACTCTACCAAGGGTGACATAATAAGACTCTGTCTTAAAAAAGAAAAAAATATATATTCCATGCAAATGGAAGCCAAATGTGAGCAGGCAGTCATTCTCATATCAGATAGTATATACTTTGTATCAATAATGTTCAAAAAGACAAAGGTGGTCATTATATAATGGTAAAGGGAGCAATTCAACAAGAAGAAATAACAATTCTAAATAATTACCTAACACAGAAACTCCCAGATTCATCAAGCAAATTCTACAAGATCTAAGTAAAGAAATAAATAGTAGTATCTTAATAGCCTGAGACTTCTATACCCACTGACAGAACTGAGGCAGAATAGAATAAAACAGTGAATTTAAATGAGAATGTAGAAGAAAAGTACCTAACAGAAATTTGCAGGACATTCTATCCCCAATGAATATACGTTGGGGATATTTTCCAAGATTGATCGTATCTTAGGCCACAGATCAAGTTTCAGCAAATTCAGAAAAATCAAAATCATATCATGTTCCTTCTCAGGCCATAGTGGAATAAAACTAGACATCAATTCCAAGAGAGAAACACTCAATTCTGCATGAAGTCATGGCAATTAAACAAACTGATGCTGAATGATTCTTGGGTCAATGATGAGGTTAGGATAGAAATCAAAAGATTCCTTGAACTGAATGACAAAGGGAACAAAAGTCCCCCAAATTTATGGGTTACAGAAAAAGCAGTCCTAAGGAGAAAAGTCATAGCTTTAAATGCCTTCAAGAAGAAAGAAAGATCACAAATTAACAACTTAATGTCATATCTCAAGGAGTTAGAAAAAAGACCAAACCTAAATCTAGCAGAAGAAAAATAATAGCTGAGAGGAGAACTATGTGAAATGGGAAACAAACAAAAATAATGCAAGGGATCTATGAAGCTAAAAGCTTGTTCTTTGAAAAGATAAACAATATCAATAGACCATTAGCCAGAGTAACCAGAAATAGAAGAGAAAGGACCAAAATAAACTCAATCAGAAATGAAAAAAGAGACATTACAACCGATACTGTGAAAATACAAAATATCATCTGTGAATACAATTAAAACCTGTATGCAAACAAACCAGAATACTTAGAGGAAATGGGAAAATTCCTGAAACACACAACCTCCCAAGCTGAGTCAGGAAGATAGGAAAATTTTTGAACAGACCAGTAACAGGTAGCAACGTTGAAGCAGTCATAAAAAAATTCCCTGGCCAGGCATAGTGGCTCACACTTGTAATGCTAGCACTCTGAAAGGGCAAGGCATGTGGACTTTGAGACCACCCTGAGCAAGAGTGATACCCCTCTGCTAAAAGTAGAAACATGAGCTGGCGTTGTGGTGGGTACCTCTGTTCCCCGCTACTTGGGTGGCTGAGGCAAGAGGATTGCTTGAGCCTAGGTGTTTGAGATTGCTGTGAGCTATGATAATGCTATGCCACTCTACCTAGGACTACTGTGTCTCACAAGAAAAAAAAGAAGAAGAAGAAAACAAAAATTTGCCAACACAGAACAACCCAGATCAGATGGATTCACAAGCCAGTTCTGCAAGACCGTCAGAGAACAACTGGCACCTATCCTATAGAAATTAATCCATAACACCAAGGAGAGAAATCTCCCCTAACTCATTCTATGCAGTCTGTATCACCTTGATAACAAAGCCTGAAAAAGAAACAACAGAAAAAGCTATAGGCTAATATATCTTCTGAATATTGATGCAAAAATCCTCAACAAAATACTAACAGACTGAATTCAACAGCACATCTAAAAGATTATTCACCATTATTAAGTGGATTTCATTTCAGGGATGCAAGAGTAGCTCAATATATGTAAATCAGTAAATGTGATTCACCACATAGAAGTAAAAACAAAGATCATAGTGATCATCTCAGTGATGCAGAAAAGGTGTTTAATAAAATTCTGTGCCCTTGTATGATAAAAACTCTCATAAAATTAGGCATAAAAGGAACACACCTCAAAATTACAAAAGCTATACACAACAAACACACAGCCAATATCATATTGAATGGGGAAAAGTTGAAATATTATCCCTAAGAAGTGGAACAAGACAGGGATGCCAACTGTAACCACCTCTATTCAACATAGCATTGGAAGTCCCTGAAAGTCCTAGCCAGAAAAATCAAATATAAGAAAGAAATAAAGGGCATCCAAATCAAGAAAGAGGAGGTTTAACTATCCTTGTTTGCTGATGATATGACTTTATATTTAGAAAATCTTAAAAATTCAAAGGACTGCTAGAATTGATAAATAACTTCAGTGAAGTCTTAGGTTATAAAATCGACATATATAAATTATAGGAAGTCCCCAAGTTATGAACTAGATAGGTGTTCTATAGGTTCTTAAGTTGAATTTGTTCTTAAGTTGGAACAGGAACGTTTACCTATTACCTGTAATAGCTTCCATTCATTAGTGGAAGTCATACATCATTTAGATGTTTGTTACTTGGGGACTGCGGCATAACTGTTAAGCTCAGAGTCAAATCAAGGACTCAAACCATTTACAACAGCCACAAAAATAATAAAATACCTAGGAACAAACTTAACCAAGAAAGTGATAGATCTCTACAAGGAGAACTACAAAACACTGATGAAAAAAATCACAGATGGTACAAACAAATGGAAAAACATCCCTTCCTCACAGATTGGCATAATCAACATCATTAAAATGTCCATACTGCCTGAAGTGATTTACAAATTCAGTGCAAATCAAATCCATCAAAATGCCATCGTCTTTATTTGTAGACCTAGAAAAAACAATTCTAATCTTCATTTGGAACCTAAAGGACCCCAAATAGCTAAAGCAATCCTAAGATCCAAAGCAAAAAAACAAATCTAGAGGCCCCCACACCTCACTTCAGCTTATACTATAAGGTTATAATAACCAAAACAGCATGGTACTGGTATAAGAGTAGAGACATAGACCAATGGAACAGAATAGACAACCTGGATGTAAATCCATCTACCCACAACCACCTGATCTTCAACAAAACAGACAATAGTATATCTGTGGTAGGGAAGCACTGTTTAGTAAATGGTGCTGGGAAAACTAGATAGCCTTACGCAGAAGAATGAAACAAGATTTCTATCACTTCACATCCACAAAAACTAATTCAAAATGGGTAAAAGACTTTAAAGCATGGAACCACAAAAATTCTGAAATAAAATGTAGGAAAAACTCCTAGATATCATCCCAGACAAAGAGTTATGACTAATTTCCCAAAGACAAATATAGCAACATAAAAATAAATAAATGGGACTTAATTAAATTTAAAAGCTTCTGCATAGGCTTGTTGTCCATAGCTCAGTGAGAAGGGCGCTGGCCACATACACCAAAGCCAGCGGGTTCAAGCCCGGTCTGGGCCTGCTAATAGGGCCTGCTAACAACTGCAACAAAAAAATAGCCAGGCATTGTGGTAGGTGCCTGCAGTCCCAGCTACTTGGGAGGCTGAGACAAGAGAATCACATAACCCCAAGAGATTGAGGTTGCTGTGAGCTATGATGTCATGGCACTCTACCAAGGGTGACATAGTGAGACTGTCTCAAAAAAACACCCCAACCCCCCCCCCCAAAAAAAAAAAAAACCTTCTGTATAGTGAAGGAAATAATTAACAGAGTGAATAGACAGCCTATAGAATGGGAGAAAATATTTGCAAACTACATATCCAGCAACAGACTACTATCTAAAGTCTGCAAAGAACTCAATAAGAAAAAAACAAACAACTTTATCAGAAAGTGGGCAAAAGATGTTGTAGGATAATATTTAGAAATAAACATATCCTACATCAAGCACACAAAGTGAACTCAGTGT
>CAUYPK010065476.1:0-19890 GCA_963574355.1 Loris lydekkerianus
TCTGGAAGGATGTTTGGAGAATACTTAGAGACCTAAAAATAGACCTGCCATTTGATCCTATAATTCCTTTACTAGGTTTATACCCAGAAGACCAAAAGTCACAATATAACAATGACATCTGTACCAGAATGTTTATTGCAGCCCAATTTATAATTGCTAAAGTCATGGAAGAAGCCCAAGTGCCCATCGACCCACGAATGGACTAGCAAGTTATGGTACATGTATACCATGGAATACTATGCAGCCTTAAAGAAAGATTGAAACTTTACCTCTTTCATGTTTACATGGATGGACCTGGAACATATTCTTCTTAGCAAAGTATCTCAAGAATGGAAGAAAAAGTATCCAATGTACTCAGCCCTACTATGAAGCTAAATTATAGGTTTCACATGAAGGCTATAACCCACCTATAGCACAAGACTATGGGGAAAGGGCCAAGGAAGGAGAAGGGAGGGGGGACAGTTTGGTGGAGGGAGGAGAATGGGTGAAGCCACATCTACGGTGCATCTTAGAAAGGGTACAGGCGATTGCACTAATGTACACAGCTATGATTTAACAATAAAAAAATAAATAAATAAAAATAGAAAAAAAAGAATTTGAAGTTGCTGTGAGCTCTGACGACATGCCACTGTACTGAGGGTGCCATAGTGAGAGTCTGTCTCAAAAAGAAAAAAAAAAAATCCTCATTTGAGGATTGGCGCCCATAGCACAGTGGTGAGGGTGCCAGCCATATACACCAGGGCTGATGGGTTCAAACCCAGACCCTGGCCTGGTAAACAACAATGACAACTGCAACAGAAAAATAGCTGGGCATTGTGGTGGGAGCCTGTAGTCCCATCTAGTTGGGAAGCCAAGGCAAGAGAATCTCTTAAGCCCAAGAGTTTGAGGTTGCTGTGAGCTGTGACACCATAGCACTCTACAAAGGGTGACTAAGTGAGACTCTATCTCAAATAAAAAAATTCCTTATTTGATCTTTTATTTTCTGTTATCCCAGGTACTTATGCAAGTTATTTTTACTTATTTATATAAGCTCTCTAATCATAAACTGTGTCTTTAAATGTCAGTAGTGTCTATTTATTTTTCTACTCAAAATGAAGGTTTAAATGTTTCTGCATTCCACAGCTCCCTTATTTACTTCTATTTCCTCTGGGGGTTTTTTTCTATGAAAAAAAATATGTATTCGGCATGTACTTACTATTAAGAGCATGTTTTCATCTTCATGTTATAATTGCAAGTATAAATAGAAATATACATTAAATATTAATATGAGCTGGCCATGGTGGCTCACACCTGTAATCGTAACACTCTGGGAGGCTGAGGCGGGTGGATTGCTTGAACTCAGGAGTTTGAGACCAGGGTGAGCAAGAACGAGACCCCCTCTCTACTAAGAACAGAAAAAAAACTAGCATTGTAGCAGGTGGCTATAGCCCCAGCTACTTGAGAGACTGAGGCAAGAGGATCTCTTGAGCCCGAGTTTGAGGTTGCTGTAAGCTACGACACCATTGCACTCTACCCAAGGCAACAGAGTGAGACACTGTCTCTAATAATAATAATAATAATAGTAATAAATTAATATTAATATAGTAAGAAATAAATATTGACTGGTCTTACAATTTTTTTCATTTTTAATGCAATTTTGAAGACCAGTTTGACAGTACAGAAGGGATTTCATCTCTCAGGGTCAATTGTCTTGCAGCAAAACTCCAACAATTTACATTCCAGGTATAATTTTCTTTTGAATATTAAAAAGCCACATTGATTACCTCATGACGGCTTGGCACCCGTAGCTCAAGTGGCTAAGGCATCAGCAGAGCTGGGCCAGAGCTGGGCTTGCCAAGCAACAATGGCAGCTACAACCAAAAAAGGGCCGGGCATTGTGGCAGGCACCTATAGTCCCAGCTACTTGGGAGGCTGAGGCAAGAGAATCACTTGAGCCCAAGAGTTGGAGGTTGTGAACTGTGGTGCCACAGCACTCTACCCAGGGTGACAGCTTTAGGCTCTGTCTCAAAAAAAAAAAAATTATCTCATGACATTCATATTATGGTTATCATTTTTTGCTTTTGTGTATGAAGTCATCAGAAAGTTTGAAAATTTCATACCCAACTTTACCCACGTAAAATTATTTATACTGAGCCCTGAAACATTTTAAATAGTCCCCACAATTTCCCTTTGTTTGGTCCTTACATGGATAGAACTAAGGTAATTGTGTTAAGGGGAATATGCCAGGCACAGAAAGACAAATATCACATTTTCTCACCTATGTGTGGAAGCTAAAGAACTTGATGTCATGAACCTAGAGACTAGAACAATAATATCAGAGACGGGATGGTGGAGGTGGGGAGGAAAGGGTGTATGTAGAGATGTTGATTATGGTTACAAACTTATGGGTTGACAGATGAAATAACTTCTGACACTATATAGCAGAGTAGAATGACTTTACACAGCAACAATATTTTGCATATCTAGGGTGGCACCTGTGGGTCAAAGGAGTAGGGCACCAGGCCCATATACCAGAGGTGGTGGGTTCAAACCTGGCCCTGGCCAAAAACTGCAAATATATATATTTGTATATCTCAAAATAATGAGAGGAGAGGACTTGAATGGTACCGGAACATAGAAACAATGAACAAACAAGACAATGCATATCTCAGTGATCCTAACTTGATCATCACACATTCTTTGCTTATATAAAATGTTTACACATACCCCATAAATATGTTTTGTTATGTATCCATCACAATTAAAACTTTTAAAAAAACAATTTAAAAAATAGTAAATGTCACTGACGTTGTGCAATGAACATAGTGTTTCACCTGATTTGATACACTGAGAAGAGCACACACCACTCCTGTGACACCCTTGATAAAATATACACCCAGCTCATGTGTTCATGGAGAAACCACAGCAGACATCATTGCAGGGAATTTTATACAGTAAGTGATTATTATTTCATTTTATTATTTTATTATATATTTATTTATTTTTGAGACAGAGTCTTGCTTTGTCACCCTTGGTAGAGTGCAGTGGCTTCATAGCTCACAGCAACCTCAAACTCTTGGACTCAAGCGATTCTCTTGCCTCAGCCTCCCAAGTAGCTGGAACTACAGGTGCCCGCCACAACACCTGGCTAATTTTAGGGACAAGGTCTTTCTCTTGCTCAGGCTGGTCTCAAACCTGTGTTCGTACTCATCCTCAAACACCAAGAAAAATGTTGTCAAAGAAGAGGTAGAAACTATTTCACCTCCCAAAATACATGAGAAATAAATGCACCTCATGATATTTAGGAGAAAAAGCTACAATGTATGGTCTCAGGAATAGGGAACAGTTGAATATGGTGTGTTAAATGTACAGAGTGACCATATCCACATAAAACTTCCTGATATTGATCATTGTGTTAGATTATAAAATAATCCCATGACATGAGGAGGAAAAGCAGGATGGCTGCATTTATATACAATCAACACAAGAGTTCCTTATAGTGCAAAAGGACAAGAGAAAGAATATGTAATTTTTATGCCCATCAACCCAGGAATGGAATAATAAACTGTGGTATATGTGTGCCATGAAATACTATTCAACCATAAAAAGATGGAAACCCGGCTCGATGCCTGTGGCTCAAGCGGCTAAGGCACCAGCCACATACACCTGAGCTGGCAGGTTCGAATCCAGCCCCGGCCCACCAAACAACAATGACGGCTGCAACCAAAAAATAGTGGACGTTGTGGTGGGCACCTGTAGTCCCAGCTACTTGGAAGGCTGAGACAAGAGAATTGCTTAAGCCCAGGAGTTGGAGGTTGGTGTGAGCTGTGATGCCACAGTACTCTACCCACGGCGACAGCTTGAGGCTCTGTCTCAAAAAAAAAAAAAAAAAAAAAAAGACGGAGACCTTACATCTTTTATATAATCCTGGATGGAGTTAAAACACTTTCTTCTTAGTAAACTATCAGAAGAGTGGATAAGTAAGTCTCCAATATATTCAATACTAATATGAAGCCAATAGATGAACTAATACATACCCACACAAGAGAAAAACTCAATTCAATTTAAGTTGGAGATGGGAGGAAGAGGGAGGGAGAAAAACAGAGGAAGGAGAGGGCATTGGTATGCTACCACCTAATGCCACGATGTAAGGGTACATGGCACACCTCATGGGGGTGGGACACATCTATAAGAGGGACTCCACCTAACAAATGCAAACATTGTAACCTAAGCATTGGTACTCTCCTATTAATCTGAAATTAAAAACATAAAATAAAATACACAAAGAATATGTAACTTTTGGAAAACAGACACAAAAGGTGTCCTTCCTCGTCAATTTCAAACTTCTCTTCAATCATCATTGTCACTATGAAGGCAACCATGGATATCTAATTTCCTATTTCAGCCTATCCAGCGCCATCCTCTTGTCATACACTGTGCTGTGGAGCCCATGGAGATGAATCTCATTGTCTGTTTCCATCACATACAGAGTAATTTCTACAAGGGCAGCTTTCTTTCCTATGTGTTGACCATATACCCTGAAACAAGCTTACAAGACAGATAGTATCAAATAAATATTTCCTGAAATAACAAATGTGACAACTCCATGTTAATGTTCCTCTGCACCACTCTGCCTATGCTTTCTCACTCTGCTGACATATTTTATCCTTCTGGAATTTCATTACCCTTAGTGCTCTCAGAAATGGAAAGAAATGTTTTGCTGACAAACTTTAAATTCATAAACATTCTGGCTAGATGTGTGCTTAGTTTTCATCATCAGTTGTTGGGTCTATGTTCTGTACTCATCCTCCATTGGAATTTTGTCTGTTTATGTCAAAAGTTGATTTCCCATTTCTTTCTACTACTCCTGTTGGATACATTATTACTCACTTTTAATAGCTGTCAAGAACTTGCATCATTCATAAATATTCTCAGAGATAATGTCAACTCCCCAGGCAGAGACTGTCACTGAATTATAGGTGAAATGATAATCATGCCCAGGGAGAGATGAGATCATGGGATCACCAACCTTTATCTCAGGATGCCCCTGTACACATGGGCACACATGCTGGCCTGGCATACACTGTCCACTAAACACATCCAAATTTGGTAAGTAGCTTTTATTTTCATATGAGACTCAGATTAGGGAGATTTCACTGAGGAACTCAGAAATAATCTTTTCTTTCTTTCTCTCTCTCTCTCTTTCCTTCCTTCTTGTTGTTGTTGTTTTTTTGTTTTGTTTTTTTTTTGAGACAGAGTCGTACTCTATCACCCTGGGTAGACAACCATGGTGTCATAGCTCACAGCAACCTTAAACTCCTGGGCTCAAGTGGTCCTCTTGCCTGAGCCTCCCAAGTAGCTCGACTATAGGTACCCACCACAAGCAATGCCTGGCTAATTTTTTCTACTTTTAGTAGAGATGGGGTCTCACAATTGCTCAGGCTGGTGTTGAACTCCTGAGTTCAAGCAATTCGCCTGCATCCACCACCCAGAGTGCTGGGATTCTAAGTGTGAGCCACCCCACCCACTACAAAAGCAATATATTTTTTCATCAGCCTTTTCAGGTAGGATTTGTTTTAAACAAGTAGATGACATAGATAGATAGATAGATAGATAGACAGACGTAAAAGTAAAAATAGATAATTAATAGATTGAAACAAAACATTCCATCAAAATCCTGTTTGTGGGCAACGCCTGTGGCTCAGAGGGTAGGATGCCAGCCCCATAAACTGAGGGTGGCGGGTTCAAACCCAACCCCGGCCAAACGGCAACAAAAAAATAGCCGAGCGTTGTGGCAGACGCCTGTAGTCCCAGCTACTTGGGAGGCTGAGGCAAGAGAATCTCCTAAGCCCAGGAGTTGGAAGGTTGCTGTGAGCTGTGACACCAAAGCACTCTATCGAAGGCAATAAAGTGAGACTCTTGTCTCTACAAAAAAAAAAAAATCCTGTATCCTGTTTGTGATCTTCAGCCACAACACCCTCACTGTCATTGTACTGTACCACTGCCTGACACCTCCCCTCTCTCACCCAGTTTTATTTTCTCTGAAACTTCTTAATTTCTCTGAAACTTAAATTCTCTGAAAATTTTTATTAACACAATGTGCAACACGACTTCCATGCTAACATCTTCAGGATACAGGGCTATACGGAGTCATAAGATTAGGAAAGTAGATTCTCAGCACTGAGTAGACACTTCATACCTGTGCGCTTGTCTCTGCTGCCTGCTATCATTCTGTCATTCTGCTTTGAGCAGGGGCATCTGGTGTTATAGACAGACTTTAATAAATGTCTCAAAATTGGTATCATCAGTGCAAAGCTATGTCTCATTTATAGAAATGAAAATCTATAACAATAAATACAGCAAATCACTTTGAGGATTATGAACAAATCAGAGTCTTAAAATAGAATTGTTGTCTCAACACCTGTAGCACAGTAGTTACAACGCCAGCCACATACACCAAGGCTGGTGGGTTTGAAACTGACCCAGGCCAGCTAAACGATGACAACTGCAACAAAAAAGATAGCTGGGTGTTGTGGCGGGCACCTGTATTTCCAGCTACTTAGGAGGCTGAGGCAAGAGAATTGCTTAAGCCCAAGAGTTTGAGGTTGCTGTGAGCTGTGACACCACGGCACTCTACCAAGGGTAACATAGTGAGACTCTGTCTCAAAAAAAAAAAAAAAATACAATTGTCGTGCTAGATTGTAGTGAGATCTTAAAATATATCTTTATACTTGCATTATGACACTAATAGGATGTTCCATGTACCCTCCAACAGACAAAGCTGGGCCTCTGGGTTGTCATATAATCAGATTTATAATCAAATGTTCTATCTCTGTGCCTGTCTATCATCTATCTATGTTCCATCTTGTAACTACAGTGTGGTTTCACCTCATCCATTATTTTACAACAGTTGTTTGTCAAAGAAAAAAAATCACTGGGTAAAAACCGTGTTTGTCAGATGAAATTAGTACATTTCATCTCTGGCGTCAGGGGACACCTAACTTACATCCTTTCTGTGTCTCCACAGAACTTCTACCTTCAGGGGAAATTAAGAGTCATTTTCACTGACGAATGATAAATTTTAGGGCTAGACTTATCAATAATGCAGCAGCATCAAGATTTACAAACTAAAGCTTTAGATTGCCACAAACACTTTGACAAATGTATTTTTTTTTTTTTTTTGTAGAGACAGAGTCTCACTTTATCACCCTTGGTAGAGTGCTGTGGCATCACACAGCTCACAGCAACCTCCAACTCCTGGGCTTAGGCGATTCTCTTACCTCAGCCTCCCAAGTAGCTGGGACCACAGGTGCCCGCCACAATGCCCAGCTATTTTTTTGGTTGCAGTTTGGCCAGGGCCTGGTTTGAACCCACCACCCTTGGTATATGGCATTGGCGCCCTACCGACTGAGCCACAGGCTACTGTCCTGACAAATGTATTTCATATTTAAATTCATCTGATTCAGTGGGCCTGGTGGCTCATGCCCATAATCCCAGCACTTTGGGAGGCTGAGGCAGAAGGATCCCTTGAGCTCAGGAGTTCAAGCCCAGCCCGAGCAAGAGGGAGACCCCCATCTCTACTACAAATAAAATATGACCCTGGCATTGTGGGTGCCTGCAGTCCCAGCTACTCAGGAGGCTGAGGCAGGAGGATTGCTTGAACCCAGGAATTTAAGATTGCTGTGACCTATGATAATGCAAAAGAACTCTACTCAGGGTGACAGAGTGAGATTCTGTCTCAAAAAAAAAAAAAAAAAAAAAAGTCAGGGGTGGTGCCTCTGGCTCAGTGGGTAGGGCGCTGGTCCCATATAACCAAGGGTGGTGGATTCGAACCCAGCCCCGGTCAAACTGAAACAAGAAAATAGCTAGGTGTTGTGGTGGGTGCCTGTAGTCCCAGCTACTTGGGAGGCTGAGGCAAGAGAATCGCCTAAGCCCAGTAGCTGGAGGTTGCTGTGAGTTGTGTGATGCCAAGGGTGATAAAGTGAGACTCTGTCTCTACAAAAAAATAAAAATAAAAATAAAAATAAAAATCATGTGAGTCATCTTCAAGATGATTTCTAGTTGAACTGATTTCTCAGTTCTCTTGTTTTGCTTTATTGCCCCTGTGCTCTCATACATTACTCAGGTCAGAACACATTCATATTTTCAAACTAGCATGATTGTGGAATTATGATATTTATGCACAAGATCTGTCACTCTTTTCTACAGTCTTGAAGATATGTTGTTCAGTTGTGCCTCACCAATTCACCTGCTTCCTTGCACATGGACACATAGGTTGGATTTGTGAATTGCCTTTGCACAAATAAAACAAAACTTTAATTCCTATTTAAAGTGAGAAAATGATGTTTGGTTGAGCACTGAAAACTCTGTCTCCAGTGATAATGAGACATTTGTTTCTCTTTTTTTTCTCCTTACTGATTCCTCTGACTTTAATCAAAATCAAATTATGGATTCCAGATATTTATGGAATGCCTTCTGGAATACTGAAAGCCCAAACTATCTTTTTCACTCAAACTGTACTTGGTATTCTGGGAAACTCCTTTCTCCTATATTTTTACACTTCACTTTGCTCTCCAGACACCAGTTGAGACCCACAGACTTGATTCTCAACCAACTGACACTGGCCAAATCTGTGGTCCTTTTCTTTAAAGTGATACCTCAGACAATGACAGCTTTTGGACTGAAATATTTCCTGGGTAATACTGGATTTAAAGTTATTTTTTATATTTACAGAGTGGCCACAGGAGTTTCCTTTAGCACTGTCTGTCTCCTCAATGGATCCCAAGCCATTAAGCACAACCCCAGTATGTATAGGTGGATGGAGCTCAAGATTAGATCCCTCAAGTTCATTGGCTCTGCTGTTTTCTTTGCTGGTTCCTGCATCTCTTTATAAATGCATACATTGCTATAGTAGTGAATGGCCCGTTGAATAGCAGAAACCTTAGTGTGAAAGACACTTATGGAGAGTGTTCCTGGAAAATGCCAGAACATTTTGCCACATTATATGCACTTATACAATTTTCCTCTGACTTTATGAGTTTGGGCTTCATGGTTTGGGCCAGCAGCTCTGTGATCTTTGTCTTGCACAGATGTAGGCAGTGAGTCCAACACATTCATAGTAACAAACTCTCCTCATAATCTTCTCATGAGGCCAGAGCCACACGCACCATCTTGATCCTTGTAAGCTCCTTTTTCACTTGCTATTCAGTTTATGCTATTCTGACAGTTTGATGACTCTAGTTGCAAACCCAGGTCGGTGGATGGTGAGCGACACAGTGTTTGTGGCCTCGTGTTTTCCAACTTTCAGCCCCTTCATGCTCATCTTCAGTGACAAGCGTATCTTTCAGTTCTGCTTTGCCTGTAGGAAAAGGAGAACTCTTTCTTCTGCTCTGGTTGTAACAGTGAGTATATTCCGTTCATGGAAGTCAGTGATGCATTTCCACATTTGCTGGTCTTTAGGAACTATTAAGAGCTGCTAATATGTGATGTCAGTAAAGAAGAGGGCAGCAATGTGCCCATTCAAAGGGATCTTAAATTAGGGCTCAAAATAAATACCTTATCTATAACTCATGTAATCTTAGAGCCAGTTCAAATTGGTTCGATTTTGTCAGTAAAATATAATGAGTTTTCAGTTGCTGTGATCCCCAAGTCGCAAGTCAAGTTGCCAACATGTGCAGGTGACACAAGTATGCCTAGTTAACCCAGAGCCAGCCAGAATGTGAAAAGCCATCTGCATACACAACCAAGAACTAGGATCTAGCAATCCTTAACAAATTAAGAAGCAAGCTGTGCCTCGTTTTCCTGCACTAGGAACATAAGAACCAAGAGCCCAACACCAGCTCTCTGCATAGACCAATTGGATGATGCCTCATTGCATCTTACTGGCTCCCTCATTGTAACTTTCTTCATAGAAAACCTGTCTCAACACCCCCAATTGGAGACACAGCTTTGAGTGTTTGCTTTTGCATCCTAGTTGATTGACCTTGCAATGAAGACTTTTCTTTCCTTGAAAGGCAGTGCCAATAGCATTGGCTTCTGTGTGTGGACAGGCTGTGAACTGGCATCTCAGTAGTAATTTTAGCTAAGAGAATGTGAAGAACCGGTCGGACTCACTGTGGCTCACAGGTGTGTGCAGAGCCCAGTCACAGACCCTAAGTGGCACCACCCACACTGACTGTGTGGAGGCTCAGCTATGGTTCCCTGCTTCATAAGGCTCCTCAACTCCACCTGTTTTTGTGAGGGAAGAAACTGCCTCCTGATCTCACATCTTTAGGGTGAGCGCTACACTAATAGAAAGAGCTCTTTACACTGTTCTTATTATAAGGATTCTGGACTAGAATCCCACCCTTGCCTAAGATTGTGGGTTCCAGCCCCACACTAGAGGGATCCTAAGTAGGAAGGTTAACATCCCAGATCAGAACTGAGTTAGTCCCAAGGAATAAGGACAATACTAAAAAGTTCTAGCCAGTGGGGTACTCAGTTTGGTTCAGTTCTGGTTTGTGTTTGTCTGCATGTTTGTGTCTTTTACCTATGAAACAGTCTTTGATGTAAGTGGAGGTTAAGCTTTGATGTTTGCAACAAGAACCTTATTAACTGGGCAGCACCTGTGGCTCAATGAGTAGGGGGCCGGTCCCATATACCAGGGGTGGTGGGTTCGAACCTGGCCCTGGCCAACTGCAACTAAAATAGCCAGGCGTTGTGCTGGGCACCTATAGTCCCAGCTACTCGGGAGGCTGACGCAAGAGAATCGCCTAAGCCTAAGAGCTGGAGATTGCTGCAAGTTGTGATGCCACATCACTCTACTGAAAGTGACAAAGTGAGAATCTAAAAAAAGAAAATCTTACTATTTATTTTTATTTTATCATTATTACTTTTTTTTGGTGACAGAGTCTCACTTTGTTGCCCTCAGTAGAGTGCTGTGGCCTCATAGCTCACAGCAACCTCAAACTCTTGGGTTCAAGCAATCTTTTTGCCTCAGCCTTCCAAGTAGTTGAGACTACAGGAGCCTGCCATAATGCTCAGCTATTTTTTAGAGACAGGGGGTTTCTCTCTTGCTCAGGCTGGTCTTGAACTCATGAGCTCAAGTGATCTGCTTGTCTCAGCCTCCCAGAGTGCTAGGATTACAAGGTAACATTTTTTTTTTTTTTGAGACAGTTTTACTTCGTCACCCTAGGTAGACTGCTGTGGTGTCATAGCTCACAGCAACCTTAAACTCCTGGGCTCAAGAGATTCACTTGCCTCAGCCTCCCAAGTAGCTGGGACTACAGGTACTCCCCACAATGCCCAGCTATTTTTAGAGATGGGGGTCTCGCTCCGGCTCAGGCTGTTCTCGAACTTGTGAGGTCAGGCAATCCACCCACCTCTGCCTCCCAGAGTGCTAGGATTACAAGTGTGAGCCACTGCACCCAGCCAGTAACAATTTATTCAAATGAAGGTCCTCTGACTCCAAAGATAAGAACACCCTTCTTACCCCTTTAGGGTATTTCTAGGTGACTGGGAGCCCAGTAGATGTGTTGCAGTTTCATTACCTGTGATGTGAAGTGTCATGGGAAAAGGGAACGTCAACAGCTCATCCAAGAGATGCATACCCGGTGCTTTGAGGAACCAACCACTGGCCAGTGTTTTGAACTCTGTAAGATATGTAAGAGGGGATATTCCTTCCACTGGTGCATCTCCAGGAATCTCTGTGAGCACCATGCCACACCACACCACAGATCCAAAACACCTCCCTGGTGCAGGGTCTACCTCCAGCCCTTCCAACTGAGCCTCCATACAAAATAGGGAGTGTTGACAGCATTCATCACTACAGTCCTCTAGGTTGCATTCTTTGGAATTGGGGGACATTTAGATACAAGTCAATGAAAAAGAAGAGAAGTATTTTCTTTTGGAATACTGCATTGCCCCAGTATTCCTTAGGATCAATGGGAAAGTGGTCCAAGAAAGGGTCTGTAAATTATAACATTTTGCAGTTAGACCTGTTGTGTAAGGGAGAGAAAAAATGGGATGAGATACCATACGTAAAAATCTTGTATGTCTCTATATCAAAATAAAAATTTACAAAGGAGGTATCAGATTATGGCTCAAAGGGAGGATTCACAGGGCGGAAAGCTGTTCTTCCAGAATCAAACTCAGGTGATGATCTTGTCCTCCCTCATTTGCGGTCACCTACAGCACTTGTGCCCTGTCCCATGGGTGTTACTGAATGTGACCACGAAGGGCACAAGAATTCACCCAAAGAATAGATGCTTGGCTCTGTAACTCCTGTACTCACCAGTTAGGAAGGAAAGGTCGCCCTTCCCTACATCCCTCAGTTTACCCGATTTCAACTAGAGCCTCTCCCCAAGTCATGGCAATTCTCACTGAGACAAGTTCCTGGGGTCTTGACGAACAAGACCAGCACAGAGTATTTTTATATGTGCATTCCCCCTTTTGTACTTCAGAGTTATACAATTAGAAAAATACCATGCCTGCTTTCCAAGAGTACTCCACAAAATAAAGTTTATTTGTATGCCGGGCTCTGTGGCTCATTCCTGTAATCCCAGCACTCTGGAAGGCTGAAGTGAGCAGATCCCTTGAGCTCAGGATTTTGAGACCAGCCTGAGAGTGAAACCCTGTCTCTACTAAAAACAGAGAAACCTGCTGGGCGTGGTGGCAGGCGCTTGTAGTCCCAGCTCAAGTAAGCAATTGCCTGAGCCCAGGAGTTTGAGGTTGCTGTGAGCTATGATTCCATAGCACTCTACCCAGAGTGACAGAGTGAGACTGTTTAAAAAAAAAAAAAAAAAGTTTATGGGCAGCGCCCATAGCTCAGTGGGTAGGGCACCAGCCACATACACCGAGGCTGGTGGGTTTGAACCTGCCCAGACCTGCTAGAATGACAACTGCAACAGAAAATAGCTGTGGCAGGTGTCTGTAGCCCCAGCTACTTGGGAGGCTGAGGCAACAGAAACACTTAAGTCCAAGCGTTTGAGGTTGCTGCGAGCTGTGACACCCACGGCTCTCTACCCAGGGCAACAGTTTGAGACTGTCTCAAAAAAAAAAAAAAAAAATGGGAGGGCGGCACCTGTGATTCAAAGAAGTAGGGTGCCAGCCCCCATATACTGGAGGTGGTGGGTTCAAACCCGGCCCCAGCCAAAAAAAAGTTTATTTGTATCCTTCTTTACTACAATGTAACGCCAAATCAGCAGACTATTGGGCAATTATGACACCTTCCTTACTCAGGGGAAATACAGGATGGTGGTGGAAGAGGCTCATCTGAAAACCAAGGTTCTACATGAGTTACAACCTAACACTAAAGTCAGATTTTCCTGGGCAAAGGCTGTACCACAGGCTGGGCCAGGCTTGGAGCCCATGGACCTTTAGACCGGGCAAAGTTAAACAATACCAAGAATGTTAAATAACTGGAGTGCAGAACAGTGTCTCAAAGCCAGAAAGACTAAATAAACTCAAGAGGTACAACGAGGGAGGCGCCTCTGGCTCAGTGAGTAGGGCGCTGGCCTCATATACCGAGGGTGGCGGGTTCAAATCCAGCCCCGGCCAAACTGCAACAAAAAATAGCCAGGCGTTGTGGCAGTTGCCTGTAGTCCCAGCTATTCGGGAGGCTGAGGCAAGAGAATCACCTAAGCCCAAAAGCTGGAGGTTGCTCTGAGCCGTGACGCCACAACACTCTACCAAGGGCAACAAAATGAGACTGTCTCAAAAAAAAAAAAAAAGAAGAAAAAGAAGCTATCCATTGATGCCAGCGCCTAGTCCATCCTTCAAAGCAATTTTGAAACTGTAATGACAATCCGCTGGTCTATGAGGTCTGACAATTAAGTGTGTGAACTTGGCCACCATACCCTTACATTGACGGCACTATACAAATAGTTTAGTAAGGTTTCATGACCTTGGTATTATCAGTGTCTCATAGCTGTGTTCATGTCAATATGTAGCAGTGTCTTGCTGAATGGCACTCATTATTGTTATTGTGTGTTTTTGTGTGCTTTACCACAGCTGCGATGGTCATTCCAGAAAGAATTCCAAAATTGCTTTGAAGGGTGGACTTGGCAGTGGCATGGGTCTATAGCTTCCTAAGGGGAATATCAATACTTTAAAGGTGATGTCAGTGATATTCAGCAATAAGATATACAGCACTTTTTCTAGGATGAATTCATGAACTTAACTGTCCAATCTCATATAAAAATACAGACACAATACATAATTTAAAAAAAAAAAGACATTCCTCTCAAGAATTTCAAAATTTTTCACATCGTGTGACAGGAGCTTAGGAAAAAAGATCCACATATATTCATTATACTATGCCTTCTACTGAACAGAATAGATTTTCATCTGTTGAACCAACCTTATGTCTTTAATCTCACTAGGATATAACTTGTCTCTCTATATATATGTCGGATTTAATTTGCTAAAATGTTATTAAAGTTTTCTTTGCATCTATGTTCACGATTATTGATCTATTGTTTTCTTTTAGCATCACTACCTGGTTTCGTTAGCAGGGCAATAATGGCTTTACAAAATTAGCTGAGACGTGTTCATTACTATTTTGGAAGAGTTTGATAGAATATTAATTATCTCTTCATTATGTATTCAGTAGAAATCATCAGTGAATCCATCCTGGTCTAAAGTTTTCAGTATAAAGGGTGTTGCCTTTATACAGATTTGAACTACGAGAAGTCTGGTAATATGAATTAAGTATCCTTGAATACTTAGGATACTTACTTTGGATACTAAAGTATCAGAGGATTTTTCAGATTATCTATTTCGTTTTGAGTAAGCCTCATTTGTTGGTATCTTCCAGGAAATGTCTGCTCTCTAAATTTCAATTTATTGAGAAAGAGCTATTTAAAATAATCACACATTATACATTATGTTTCAGAGGTTATCTAGTACTAAACCATCTTTCCTTGCTCATATTTAATATGTAGTTTGTCTTTTTCTTTGCTACGGCTGGAGGTATATCAATTTTACTAATTTATTCAAGATATCTGCTTTGGAGGTTCATAAATTTTGAGAAAAAAACTAAATGAAATAACAAAGTATATGATATTAATTGTTAATACCCTGATCATCGGAGAAATAGTGAACTATAAAAATAAACAAATGATATGACAAATGAAAGGACCTGGCTTTCATATTTAAAAGTAGCAAAAGAAGGGCGGTGCATGTGGCTCAGTCAGTTAGGCGCTGGCCCCACTGAGGGTGGCGGGTTCAACCCGGCCCTGGCTGAACTGCAACAAAAAAATAGCTGGGCGTTGTGGCAGGTGCCTGTAGTCCCAGCTATTCGGGAGGCTGAGGCAAGAGAATCACTTAAGCCCAGGAGTTGGAGGTTGCTGTGAGCTGGGTGATGCGACAGCACTCTACCGAGGTCCATAAAGTGAGACTCTGTCTCTACAAAAAAAAAAAAGTAGCAAAAGAAGAGAAATGAAATCCAATAAAATCAGATGGTTAATAGTAAAGATCATAATAGAGGAAAAAAAGAAAGAGGGAAATTAATGAAACCAAGTAATTGAACAACATCAGTAAAACTGATAAACCTCTAGATTTAAACTGATCAAGACTAAAAGAAAAGTTCAGAAGCTACTAGTATCAGGAATAAGAGAGGTGGCATCACTGTGGCTTTGACAGGAACTAAAATAATAGAGAATATTTTGAAAAATTTGACTACCTAAATTAAATGGACCAACTCCTTGACAACCAAAGCTCATTCTAGAGATGAAAATAGGAAAGTAGATAAATAGACAAATGGACAGCTGTACATATATATTGTACAGGCCTCAATCTACCACAGAAATTAAACTTGTAGTTAGAAACTTTCCCACAAAACAAATCCCAGATAGTTTCCTTGGTGAATTCTATGAAACATTTAAACAAGAAACAATACCAGTTCTTCACAAAGTCTTCCAGAAAGCTGAAGAGTAAGGAATACTTCTCAATGGACTCTGTAAAGCCAGTATTATGCTGATACTAAAGCCAAATCTAGGCATTCAAGAAAAAAATCAGACACATCTTTCATGAACATAGAGGCAAAAATATTTAAAAAGGAAAAAAGTCAGCTCAGGGCCCATAACATAGTGGTTATGGCGCCAGCCACATGCACTGAAGCTGATGGGTTCCAGCCTGGCCTGGGCCAGCCAAACAACAACTGCAACAAAAAAATAGCCAGGCATTGTGGCAGGCGCCTCTAGTCCCAGCTACTTGGGAGGCTGAGGCAAAAGACTCGCTTAAGCCCAAGAGTTTGAGGTTGCTGTGAGCTGTGACACCACGGCATGCTCCCAAGGACAACAAAGTGAGACTCTGTCACAAAAAAATGGAAAAAAAGTCAACAATACATTAAATAATACATTATGATGAAATAGGTATTATCCCAGAAATGCAAGGTTGGTTTAACATTTAAAAATCAGTCAATGTGGGAGGGGGAAGGATTGGGTGGAGGGAAAGTACTTGGTGGAACCACACCTACAGTGCATCTTACAAGGGTACATGTGAAATTTACTAGGTGTGGAATGTCTTAACACAATAATTAAGAAAATGCCGTGAAGGCTATGTTAACCAGTTCGATGAAAACATTTCAAACTGTATATAAAACCAGCACATTGTACCCCATGATTGCATTAATGTACGCAGCTATGATTTAATTTAAAAAAAAAAATCAGTCAATGTAATTCACCATCAGATTTTAAAAAGGAAAAAGAAAAAACACATATGCTTATGGTCAACAGAATCCAAGAAAATTGCCCACAAAGTCTTGCTTCCTTGTATTTTTACCTTTATGTGGCTTCCTTCCATCTTTTACTGGGATTAGTCTGAGTTACCTACAGAATATATCAGAAATGAAGGCACATCGCTTTCAGGTTTAGGTTAATGACAGACACTGTGGCTTATGAGTTTTCTTCTGGATCACTTGCTTTGGAACTATTTTTCTACAGTGGACTAATCCAGCTAAAAGTACAAATGAAAATAAAAGAACCAGAGCACAGAACAAGATCAATCATAAAATAATTATGCAGAGTTAAAAAAATCAAATACATTAGGAACATATTAAATTACTCTCTCTATAAAACTCTAGGAAATGTAAACAAATCTAGTGACAGAAGATGATCAGTAGTTGTCTGGGGATGGGTGACAGGGAGGGAGAGATTATAAAGGAAATCAGGAAATTTTGGGTTTTACATATACAAATGTCTACCAAAACTTACCAAACTATATGCTACAAATATGTACAGCTTATTGCAGAAAATATTAACTGCTCTGACAGTGATCCTAGTGGTAAGAGACACAGGTATAAGAGTCCTAAGAACTTATGTAAATCCTTATAACCATAGTAATGGCAATGTGCAGATGTACCTTTAGAAGAGTCAGTTCCCTAGAGTTTGCTGTAGTTTCCCAACTTCCTATAAATCAATGTCTCTATAACAATTATGATTCCTGTCTGGACATTTGCAGGACAACAGGCAGTATCTCCCTATTTAATAATAAACTTCAGGGATCTTGGCAGGTCCCAAGGAAATCAAAGTCTCCTCAAGAGCCTGAGGAATATGAAATATCCTCTGGGAACAAGGGACCCAATTTATATTGCTCCCAGATACACTGCAGATTGTCATAACACACACCCATTGCTTAAGGTGACTTCAGTCACTCAACCTTAGTCACTCGACCACAAGATTGGGCCCATGAAGATTAGTATTCTTCCTCAAGAGTTTAAGCAGCAGGGCAAGTTATGCTGACACCAGAACAAGAGCTGTTCTCTCCCATCCTCCTCTCACCCCTGAAACACAAATTGTTGCAGCTGTTTTCAATCCAAACCATAAAGTGAACCCCAAAATTAAAGGTAGTCTAAAAATTAAGGCATTTGTTGCAAAACCAGAACAGTAAGAGGCAGGTAATTTCAGATTAAATATCCTAGCGGCTGGATAAATCTATCACAAGTGCCATGTGAGACCAACAATGTCCAGGAAGAAGGGGAACTTTTTCTACAAGTGGCCAGCAGAACAAAGACCCCATCCTCCTAGCCAAAACCAAGTCATGTTCATCGTATTTATGCTTAAAACAGTCAGGGGAAGGAGGGAGTAAGAATTTTCAATGGGCTCAGACTACTGATGATCCCTCTAGGGAAGCAGTTCTCAACCTGTGGGTCGCAAACCACAGGAACTGTATTAAAGGGTTGTGACATTAGGAAAGTTGACTGCTCTAAGGTGAGGAGGAGGAGTACAAAGGTCTGCGTGAATTTGCACTGGCGGGACTTTGCCAGTGTAAAGATAGATGGCTACTGTCAGAGGCACTGGCAGTGATGCATAAATTTCAGCAAGCGTTCTATCCAGGTCAGAAAATGCAACATAGCTCCAGAATATTTCCCACATAGCTGACCTTCTGAAGAATCTTCCCAAAGTTCATGTTCCAAAGTCAGAAGTTTAACTTCTGGCTGATGGCTACACACAAAGGCTACTCTGGATGCTTCTCTGTGGGGTCAGTCATGTTGAACAAGAGATGGCATATTTCCTGTACTAAGGCCTTTCTCCAGTGTGAATTTTCCAATGGCGGATGAGGGAAGCTCTTTGCCTGAAGGCTTTCCCACATTCACTGCACTTATACGGCCTTTCTCCAGTGTGAATTCTATGATGCTGAATAAGTACATGTTTGTGGCTAAAGGCTTTCCCACATTCACTGCACACATAAGGCTTTTCACCATTATGCACCCTTTGGTGTGCTATAAGGTCAGAGCTTTGACTAAAGAACTTTCCACATGCAATGCACTCATAAGGCCTTGCTCCAGTGTGAACACTCCAGTGTTTAATGAGTCTGTATTTGTGACCAAAGTATTTCCCACATTCACTGCACTCATATGGTCTTTCTCCAGTGTGAATACTCTCGTGCTGAACAAGTGTAGATTTGTGGCTATAGGCTTTCCCACATTCATTGCACTTGTAAGGTCTTGCTCCAGTATGTACTCTCTGGTGTACAATAAGGTTAGAGCTATGATTAAAAACTTTCCCACATATGCCACACTCATAAGGCATTTCTCCAGTGTGGATTCTCTGATGCTGAGCAAGTATTGGTTTGCGGCTAAAGGTTTTCCCACACTCGCCACATTCATAAGGCCTTTCTCCAGTGTGAACTCTCCGGTGCTGAACAAGTGAGTCTTTGCGGTTGAAGGCTTTCCCACATTCACTGCACTTGTAATCCCTCTGTCCACTGTGAAAGCCCTCCTTGCCCTTGGTATTACTGTGTGGTTTCCATTCACTGTGAGGGGCATGGTGTTGGAAAATGCTCGAGCTGGTCGACAAATCCTTACAGCTCTCCCTGGCCATAAAAGGTATCTCTGATGGTTGGACAGGGCAGCTGCTCACAACAAAGGCCCCACCCTCACCTCTTCTGAAGGGTCTCTCTCCACTGTGCTGCTTCTGGTGCTGGTAAAGGTTTGCACTGAACCAAAACTGTTTCCCACATGCCACACACATGTATGGTTTCTGTCCAGGGTATGTTTCCTGGTGCTTAGTCAAGTGCAAAATGTCTTTCAAGACCAGACCACATGTTTCGCAGGAGTGAACCTTCCCAGAAGGGTCTTCCTTGGGAGTCCTCATCTGTGACAATCCTTCTATAGAAACACTCTGCTCAAAAGGTATCTCCTCCTGCTCCATTCCTTGACAACCTGAAAGGAGAGAAATCCTGTGAAAAGTTGACACAGGTGGAAGGCAGGAAGCCTCATTGCCAATATAGGACAATATTTAGAAATAAACATATCCTACATCAAGCACACAATGAACTCAGTGTGAGTTTAAAATGACTTGCTTTTCTTCCAGAGGCTTAAGGGACCTGGACCCCCCTGGGACACACTCAGAGTTGGCTTCCCTGGAGTTAAAATTCCACAAGCCATTCTCTGAAGCTGTGCACCCCGTGAAGCCTGAGATCAAAGGGCAT